>BMAC01001480.1:40311-89042 GCA_014905375.1 Phtheirospermum japonicum
TGTGCCGTCGGGATTTCGATGATACCTCAGCAGAAGCTCGTAGTTACTGGGCTGCGAACCCGTCTGTGCAGCCTGTATTTAAAGTTACATTTACAATATTTAATATAATGAATTAATTAAAACATATAATTATAAATGTTCAATAATATAATTTAATTACTTAAAATATTATCATTGACTTACAATCTCGGCCGCCTGTCGATTAGCCGGCATGGACCCGCCTCGATGCTTCGCTATACCAGTCGAAGGGCCGCCGGGCTCGCTCATCCTGTTCCGCCTGGCCTTCTCAGATTTCTCCACCTCCTCAGGCCGCTGAAACTCCAACAGCCACCTGTTCCAAGTCGTCTCCCCTACAATAGCAGGTATCGTCCCACTCGTCCGATACGCCTTCCTCCACTCGTATATACGACTCTTATAAGACTCCCGCATCGAGACATAGAATGCCGCCCTGATGGCATTCTCGTCGTACATACGAGTGTCCCACCACACCAATCCCTACAAAAGAAATACAATTAGACAAAATAATTAAGCAATTCACTTAACATAAATAAATAAAAAATACTTCAAAATTACCCTAAAACGAGGCCACCACGTCTGACGATGGCTGTCCGGGATGTGCTCGTATTTCCACCCATCTGGGTGGATACGAGCCTCGTGTATAGTCCTGAGATAGGTCGGCAAGTCCTTCGACGGACTCCGTAACCTAAAAATTAATAAGTTTATTTCAATATATGTGAAATAATTAAATTATATATTGAACACATAACAAAATTGATTAAAATGTTACTTACCTATTTCCGATCACGACTACCTCGATCCCAAAAGTCCTGACCTCTGTACCAGGCGTGCTCGTCCCCGCCTCATCAGACGGGGTAGGTGGAACAGTATCATCTAGGTCCATGTCGGTGGCATCATCCTCATGGTGTCCCGAAGACGATGAGCCGAGAGAAATCCGACGATGATGAGGACCTCTACCAGGCATCTATCATACAACATAGTTTTATTAATAATATTTTTTTTACATAAGTATATAATTATATATATATATATTTTGTGTGTGTGTGTGTGTGTGTCGTTATAATTTGTTCAGATTATCGTTAACACTCATAAAATTTTCAAACCTCATCCCTAACTTTCAGACTCATCTTCGTAGCTTCCTTCGTCTTCTTCAGTTAAATGTAGTTCATCTTTATAGACAAGTGTACTCCAGAATCTACACAAGCTTAATTATTCCTAAATTGGCCCTAATTGTGTAATTATTACTAAATTGGACTCTAATTAATTGATTGTTCCTAAATGAAACCCTAATTTCAAATTAAACCTAAATTAAATCCTAATTACAAATTATACCCTACACGTCAACATCCGACGGTATACAACCAACAACACCAATGACAATATTAAATCAACCAACAACCAGCAACACCAATGACAATATTATATATAAACAAAATTAAACCTCGGCCGATCACTAAATTGGCCCCTATTAATTGATTATTCCTAAATTGAATCCTAATTATGTAATAATTACTAAAATGGCTCTAATTAATTGATTATTCCTAAATTGGACCCTAATTAGGTAATTATAAATAAATTGGCCCCTAATTAATTGATTATTCCTAAATTGAACCCTAATTAATTGATTATTCCTAAATTGAACCCTAATTATATCATTATTACTAATTGAACCTTAATTATGTAATTGTTACTAAATTGACCCTAATTAAAACTAATCCTAAAACTAACCCTAATTATAAAGTAACCCTAAAGTTATTTCTAAAACTAACCCTAAATTGAACCCTAATTCTAAAATTAACCATAAAACCTAAATTAAAACCCTAAATTGATCTATAATTAAAAATTAAAAACAAAATTAATACATAAAAATAATATAAAAAATGAAAAAAAAATAAAAAAAACTTACATTGGGGCTGCGGACGGGCGGCGACGGGCGGCGAGCGGCGGGTGGCGACGGCTGAGGCTGGAGCGGCGAGCGGCTGGGGCTGGGGCTGGGCTGGAGCGGCGACCGGCTGGGGCGGCGAGCGGCGACTGGCTGGGGCGGCGAGCGGCTGGGGCTGGGGCTGGGCGACGAGCGGCTGTGGCGGCGGCTGGACACGTTGGCGGCGGCTGGACGCGGTGGGCGGGGAAAGAAGGAATGAAGAGAAAGAAGAGAAGGAGAAAAAGTGAGGCGGGGGAAGGGGCTGGGCCCAATTTTAGGTTAAAATCCTGACGGCCATTGGCCGCCAGGAACGCTGGCCGCTACGCCGTCAGCGTATATATTTATTTTTTTAAAAAATATATGCTGACGGGTTGACCGTCAGGATCCTGACGGCCATGACCGTCAGCTTATATATTATTATTATTTTTAATTAAAACTTATATCCTGACGGTCATAACCGTCAGGATCCTGACGGCCATGGCCGTCAGCGACGCAAAAATATTATACTGACGGGCAATGCCCGTCAGTATAATAAAGCGGGATAAACTCCCGCTTATTCGCTGACGGTTTACTGGCGGCCTCTTTTGCTGGCGGCCATGGCCGTCAGTAAAGCCGCCAGCATTGTTTTCCGCCAGTAAGTCCGCCAGCATTCTTGGCGGCTTTTTGGCCACCAGGAAATCCGCCAGTAATGCCGGATTTTTTTGTAGTGTATAACGCTTTAATTAATATCATGATTTGTAATGTTACAGGTAGATGGATGTAACCTCAGTGAGACTTGCCAAAAGAAAAGTAGCGAGCTCATGGCGAACTTATACAATCAAAGGCGAGCTAATATAAGCTTTATATAAATAAAGGCGAGTTCAGGAGAATGTATTATATAATTTCAGTAATCTTTTTAATGCCTTACATCAATAAAATACACAACTATTTATAACAACATAACATACTAAAGTTGTCCTGGATCCTGTAGTCAGAAATACTACAGTACATCTAACAACGGCTAGCTATGATCGTGCGGTCAATAATGTTACAGTACAATTTGACAGCTATAGCAGATAGAAGTGTACTGATTTAGGGCTGACATCACGGGACGTGGTGTAGGCTCCATGCATACCTCTCGTGTTGAGACCTATAAGGTGGCACTCGCTGAACCTGAACCTATCAGGTCGCCACCTATGCGACCTGAAGTTATCAGATCGCCAAGTAGGTCCACAATCAGGCGACCTAAATCCATCAGGTCGCTGTGACTTATACTATCGTTTAAAACGGACCTTCAATTCGAATGAGCTCTTGGGCATGATTCTCAATCTGTCTTTGAGCTTGGTGAAGAATTGCTCGCTTAAAAGTTTTGTTAGAATATCACCTACTGCTCTGAAGAAGGAACATGTTACACTGCCACCTATTGTGAAAGAATCTTATCTCTAAAAAAACGAAGATCAAGTTCAATGTGCTTAGTTCTTGCATATTGGATAGGATTCGATGCCAGAGCAATCGTGCTCAAATTATGTATCCAAACGGTAGGCATACGAACTGATCCAACTTTCAATTCCTTGAGGAGATATCCTATCTATGTCATCTCTGGATCAGTGTTTGCTATACTTTTGTAGTCTACCTCAGTGCTCGAACTTGACCCAAAACCCTACTTCTTCGAACTCCATGATACAAGATTATTGCCAAGATAGACACATGAACCAGTAATAGACTCCTATCAAGGTCGGCAGCCCAATCATAGTTAGAAAAAACTAGTTATATTGAAATTTAGATCTCTCGTTATTCCCAGTCCATGATCAATGGTGTCTTCCAAGTATCTCATAATTCGCTTCACTGCTCTCTAACTCGTGTTTAAGGGATTAACCTTGAACAGACTAACTTTATTAGCACAGAAGGAAATTTCACGTCTCGTAAATATAACATATTGTAGACCTATGACCAAACTTCTGTAAAGAGTAAGATTTATGCATGTGCTGCGCCCCTTGAATCTGGACAAGTTGTTGGAAGTAATCATTGGAGTGGGAGCCAGATTAAATGACAGCATATTAGCTCGCTTGAAAAGCTCTCTTATGTACAGTCCTTGACTTAGATGCATTTCATCAGCGGATGTGGTAAAATGGATTCCCAAAAACTGTTTAACAATGCCCAACTCTTTCAGTGATAAAACCTTTTTCAAATTGACAACAACCGAAGCGACCTCATTTTCATTTCTCCCTGTAATCAGTATGTCATCTATATAGACGAGGGGATAAATTCTTGACCCATTCTTTAACCTGTAAAAAAGAGAAGCATCAGCTTTTGAACCTGTGAATCCAAGACCTTTACGTATTCCTTGAATCTTGCCAAACCATGCTCTAGAGGCCTTTTTAAGTCCATAAATAGCCTTGGTGAGCCTGCAGATAAGCTGTTTGTCTTTTTGTTGTTCAAAACCAGGAGGTTGTTTCATATATACCCCTTCCTGTAAATCTCCATGCATGAATGCATTATTAATATAAAGATGCTTAACATATCATCCACAAGAAATAGCAATGCTTAAGATTATCCTTATTGTTGTTGGCTTGACAACTAGATTGGAGGTTTCAGAGAAATCAAAACCAACTCGGTGAGAGAAACCTCGAGCTACCAATCTTTCTTTGTGTCTAGCAGCTAAACCATCGTTGTTTATCTTGGTCTTAAACACACATCTGTAACAAATTACATTTCTCCCCTCAGGTGTTGGAATCAAAGTCCAAGTACGATTTTTGATCAGTGCATTGTATTCAGCCTGCATAGCCTATTTGCAAACTTCAATATTAAGAGCTTGATGAACATTTAATGGTTCATCATCTTCATTGATGACTTCAGTAGAGATTATTTTATGTTTGTGAATACCAGCTTTAGATCTGGTCAGCATAGGATGTAAATCCTAAGGTGGACATGGTGGAGAAGGACCAGAGTGATCATTAGAAAGGGCTGGTAGTTGAACAACGAAGAGAACCGTAGTGTTAGATCTTTGAGGTGTGTTGAAGTGAGCATGCCGAGGTGATTGGTGGGAAGAAGGAGTTTGATCAGGAAATGTGATTGGAGACGTGGGAACATTATTCAGAGGTGTTGATGGTGTGTCTGTTTGAGGAGATGGGATGGGAAAGGTATGATATTGGGGTGGTGATAGGATGGATGGCAAGGGTGACAAGGAGAAGTGTGGAGAGTTGGCGACCTGGTTAGACCTGTATGGGAACTCATGCTCACTGAACATAACATTTCTAGAGATTATCACCTTCCTAGAAGATAACAAAACTTTGTATCCTTTGTATTGAGTGTTGTAACTAAGAACGGTACTTGGAACCGACCTGTATTGAAGTTTATGGGAATTGTAGGGCCTGATATGAGGATAGAAAAGGTAGCCAAACACACTGAGAAAGCTGTAATCAAGTCGCTGATTGAAGAGACACTCAAGAGGTTTCTTATAAGATTTGTTTTGAAGGGATATGTTGATAATATAAGCAAAAGTAGTGAAAGCATCATTCAAAAACCTAAGATGTAGGTTTGAATGAGCAAACAAAGACAGTCTTATCTCCACAAGATGTCTATGTTTCCTTTCAGACACACCATTATGTTTTGGTGTATAAGTACAAGATATCGTATGATTAATGCCATTATCTTGAAAAACCTTCGCAAGAGGTTTATATTCAGTGCCACCATCTAATTAAAAGTTTTTGATCTTGCAGTTTAATTGATTTTCAACAAGGTTTTTAAAATGGACAAAGGCATTTGAAACTTCTGATTTGGACATTAGGATAAATCCATGTATATCTACTGAAATGACAATGAAGTTGACATATTAAAGAAAACCGTTTGATGACTTGATGGGTGCTGGTCCCCAAAGGTTAGAGTGAATGAGTTCAAGGGGTTGGGAGCTAGTAAATTGAGAGTCTAGAAAGGGAAGCTTATGACTTTTTGCTAACATACAAGAGGAACATAAAGATTTTTTATTACTGCTGTTATATTACAGATTTTCAAAGCCTTATCTATTACATCTTGACTAGAGTGACCTAATCTAGAATGCCATAGATTAGAAATATGATCGTTATTCTTAAAACTGGGAAGAAAGTAAGTTTGATCAAGTCGCATGATGAAAGGTGGTGCAGGTGGAGATTTATAAGTGTGGATTGGTTGTGTGTAGGTTGAAATGATAGAGTCCACATTTAACTGCCCCTCTGAGCAAGACGACCTTGGTGGTTTGATCCTTAATGAGACAATAAGAAGGATGGAATTCAAAAATAACATTACTATCAGAGGCAAAATTGGAGACACTTAACAAGTTTTTAGGGATTGAGGGAACATGAAGTAGATTCTTGAGTAAAAAAGTTCCAGAATTGAGAGGAGCTTTGAGAAAAGAGTTACTACTACGATTGATGTTTACTCCAAATCCATTTCCCATTCGGAGTCTTTTCCCTTCAGCATATTCAGAGGTGACATTTCAATTCGAAAGGTCATTTGTTACATGTACAGTTGCTCCAGAATCAGGAAACCAAAAGGTATCTGAGTCATAATCTGTATGCGAGCTCATGCTTCCACAAATGCCAAAGTGTGCCATATTGAGCAAATGATTTCTAACTGACTGCTGGTTAGATTGATTGTTACTGTAAGAGTTGTCATTTTTATACCATCATCTATCTGTTGTGTGTCCAGAGACATTGCAGATCTGATAAACAACTCTGTCTCCTCTATTTAATCTTCCTTCGTGACCTCTTTGATTTCTGCCTCCTCTACCACCTCTGAAACTATTCATGCCACCTACGCGACCTCGTGAGCTTCCTCTTCCTTGTTGACAATTACTGTTGTTGACTCTTACAGCATTAACCTATGTAGCAGCATTGACATAGGCCTGAGATCCTTATGTATTAACATACGAAGCATTGTTATTGTTGGTTTCCAATCTGGCTTCATAGCTGAGCAAGAGGGAATGCAGTTCAGCTAGTGTCACTACTACGGAAACAACTTTCTAAGGCTGTTAATTAAAGGCGGTTCCCTGAAAATTGCCTTAAAAATACTTTTAACGGCGGTTGTGGCTAAAACTGCCGTTAAAAAGGTCATTTTACGGTGGTTCCCTTAAAACTGACGTTAAAATTGGATATCAGCTGATTTTAACGGCGGTTCACTATGAACCGCCATAAAAGTGACACATTTTACCGTGGTAGAACTTACATATTTTACGACAATTTCTTGTGAACTGACGTTAAAGAATTAGTAAATATTAAGTCAACCTCTTCATCTATTTATCTCCTCTCTTAAACTTATACTAATTAACGTCGGTTGTTAAGCAACCGCAGTAGAATCCATAGACATTTCCAGGTGTTTTCATTACAACCGCCATAGAATCTATAGACTGCCATGTCATCAATCCTTGTCTTGCTCAAGCAAGTTGTTCAACCGTTGATCCGTGTCTCATACAACGATCTGCATTAAATATTAAACTATAAAAATAAATAAATGTTAAACTAAAAAACAATCAATATTAAATCAAAAAAACCTAATCTCCTTTCCAATTTCCCTTCCTCCACCCTTCAGTAATTCGCACCCTTCGTTAAACTCGACTTCTCCAGCCACCACTCCGCTGCAGACGGTGGCGCCGCCGCCGCAAAATCATACATGCCGCTCGACGCCAAGTACAGTGAGTACACCGCGTGCGAGGACCAGCAGAGATCACTGAAATTCAATAAGGACGGGTCTCTCTTTTAGCTCATTTGCTCGAGGAAATGAAGGATTCCAAGAAAATCCAAGTAAGTTGTGAAGTGGGCCCATCTTCATTCTCCAGTTCTTGCTTTGGCGAGTTGGCTCTAGCACTCCTGGCCACGAAAAGATTCTTCTTTGCTGCTAACGATTTTGATAATTCCAAGTCTTTCTCTGTAAGTGTGTTTTATTGGCATTGCTAATGTTTTGATTTAATTTTTTTATGTTGATTGTGAATTTTTATGTCGTGTGTTGCAATTTCGATTCAAATCTAAATCAGGATTTGGTATTTTTGTATTTTGATTGATTCTTTTGATTTAGGAGTGCGATTAGTGTTGACTCTTTGTTTGACTCCACGATGTCGATATGTAGCAATGTGTGTGTGTAACAATGTGTACTTTTGCTGGTATTTCCTGATTTGATCTGGAAATTCGGACCTTTTGATTAATCATTGGTTGTTTGTCAATATATTTAATTTCATGTGATTTTCGGAAATGAATTTGAATTCGTTTATAGGTAGAATCTATTTGAAGTTTTATCTGTGTCTGTGTGTTTGGATTGGCAATTTTTCAGTTGGAGTCTTAATTAGATTGATGCACTTCATTTGGGACTATAAAAAAAGTGATTTTTAGCTTCCTGGTGGAAAAAATAGTTTTGAATTGATGCTGTGGATAATCTTTGCTTAAAGAATAATTAAGATCTGCCTTTCTAAAGCTTAATTTCCTTTATTTTTTTATTATTAATTTCTTTAATTCAAGGATGGGAGGCCAAAGAAAATTATATTTCAATTTCAATGCGTGACGTGGAAATTGGAAAGAGCATTGTGCAACTTACCTTACGACGATTTTAATATATCCGAAGAAGTTCAAGAACATGTTCGTTTCGAAATTTTAATCATCTTTATTCTGTTATCCGGATTGGACACATATTAACATAATAATCCCTTCGCCAGGTTGATTTAGTTCGGACCCAGTTGAGACAGGCCACCGAAAGGTACGGCGGGCCCTTCAACTCAATCTTATTGCAAAGGGCATTATCAGAGCCGTTGGAAAAAGATATCGATCCATTTCAGCCACGCAACATGTTCATGGGAAGTGTACATGTCGAAAATATCGGCAATATTGATCACGAAGTTTGCACGAAATCTGAAGGCCTGGTCGAAAATGCTCTGTATGAAGTATTTAATGAAGAAAATGTAATTAGGAAATCATCGACCTCATCCGAGGTTTGTGTCTTGAAGGATAGTGATTGTACGGGGAATATTAGGTTGATGTGCAAAAGTACGGAGGAGAACAAGAACAAACCTGATTCTCTTGTGATCATTCTGCATGATTTTTGTTGCCCTATATCGCTCGATCTCATGAGAGAGCCGGTTATTGTGGCCACAGGACAGGTAAGATTTACCTTCCGAAGTGTATATATATTATTTATTTATATATTTTTCTTAATTATTGCATCTGAAGGGTTAAGTAGAAGTTAAATGTTGAATAAACTAAAATGTTTGTTGAAATAATTTAAGGGATAATTAAAAAAATACCCCTGGTTCAGGTTCCTCGGCGGCGGAACCATGTTCCCCAACGGCGCGAATGCGTATATTGATGATATCACGAAGTTGATTAATTTGAAAGATGGGTCTATTAGGACCGCCATTGATACTGGTTGTGGAGTAAGCTTTAATTTTTATTAATTTACATTTTTTAAATTTTCTAATTTTTATATTAAATGCATTTTTTTCATGATTATGGTTAATTAATTAAGATTATGGGTATGATGAAAATAGATTTTTGTTGAGATATGTTTAATTTTGGTCACTGATTAAACACCATTGATACTGCTCTACTCCTAACTCATGTTTACTGGAGTTAATCTTTGTTTTTGATTAGGACTACGAATCGTTCCACAACCCAGAACAATAAATAGAAGAGAATACATGATTAGATTTTAGACTTCAATAATAAGAAACAAAAATTCTTCTTCTTTTGTGTGAGAAAATAGTCTCGATTTAAATTTCGAACTTGCGCAAAGAATTCAAACTCTTCATATATACTTCCCTAACTGAGTTCGACAAGGTATACTTAATTAATCTCGTTACTATCTTGACTTCCTATATAATATTTCTTGCTTTTTATTTTTCGTTTAGTCGAGTAGATTCGATCGTGAATTAATTTCTCGATCCTTTATCTCTTTTTCATACGCTTTAATTAAATATTTTCGCACCTAGGAATGGGAAGCCTGATCGAAGAAGCCATCTACGGGGCATACACATACAAAAGCCTGGACAGGGCAATCTATTGGCCTTCGGAAAAACTGAGAATCTCGATAACTGTAGCCGATGGTTTTATCACTTCTCACAACGCGAGGCGTCTAAAGAGCAAGGGCCATTACGTGATCCCCTTCGGCTGGAAGAAAAACGAGCACATGACGGAGGATATGTTCTGTCATAAATTTTGTCTGGTCGATCTGAGGGTGATGGATAACTGTTTGAAAGTCACCGACGGTGTTGATCACGTCTTCAACCTCGCAACTTATATGGGGGGCATGGGCTTCATTCAGTCTAACCACTCTCTTATCATGTATAACAGTTTTAACATGATTGAGGCTGCCAGGATTAATGTCATTAAGAGGTATATATATATATATGTATATTTATTTTGTTAAAAATTAATATTCTTCTTGTCACGGATTTTTCCATGTCCGTGTCTTGATGTTAATGATGAGTATTGTCGAAAGCACAGGAGTTCATGTTCGAATGGGATTAAACTATCTGCAACGGGTTTTCAGGTGCCATAGGACTCTTGCTATTGTTTACAAAGTACTATAAATTGTGTAAGTGGAGATTATTACAAAAACTGCACCCAAGATTTATCCTGATAACAAAGAGACCCCCCACTTATTTCTCAAATGTACAAATATTTTTTTTCATTTTACAAACTTCACCTATTGAGGGGTTAGATTTGTAGAACAAATGCAGTCAATGAAGGGTATTTGTACGTAGTTTTAGAAGATAAATTGTTTGTTTTTTGGTAAATTATTCCTTTGAAGTTCTGGTACTAGAATTATCATGAACCCTACTTCAATCATGTTAGCATTGTGAATTAAGATTTTCTTGTCAACATAAAAATCATCTTAGTTTTGTTCGATTTGTGGTGTCTTGTTGTGCAGGTGTTGACTCATTTGACATTGATATGGAGAAGCAAAAAGTGACGGTGATAGGCAATATCAAGCCGGAAGCAGTTTTACAGACAGTTTCAAAGACGGGGAAGGCAACTTCCTTCAAGGTCATTATTCATATCAAGTGTCTGACTTATTATTCGTATCAAGATCATGTCAAATTTTGTAGAGTTCACATTTGTCTTATTATTCGTATCAAGTGTCCTACTCCTTGCACAACTTATTAATGACGTATTTTTCGATTGACACGAAATGACCTAAATATTTTATGATTATGTATCCTACAGACACTTATTCGTTTTAATAGAAAATATGCTCTATTTTTACTGAGAGTATTAAAGTTTTTTATAATTGTATTTGTATTTTCATTTTTTTTTTTTGATTTTTTTACTACTTTCTAGAAGGTATTTTCAAGAACCGCCGTAAATTGTCTGTTCTGGAAAACGGACTTTCTATAAGGTATTTTATAAGAACCGCCGTAAAATCCACCGCCATAAATTTTTTACAGCGATTCTAAAACCGCCTTAAGAAACTGCGGTAAAAAGGCCCACTTTCTACGGCAGTTTTAGAACAACCGCCGTAAAAATTTACGGCGGTCGATATAACTGCGGTTCGAAAACCGCCGTTAAAAATGCCTAAAAACCGCCTTTAAAACCCTGTTGTGATAAATATTTGTAAAAGAAAAACAGATTCAGGCCCTCAATTATGCTCTAATACCATGAAAGAAAAGTAGCGAGCTAATGGCGAGCTTATACAATCAAAGGCGAGCTAATATATAAGCTTTATATAAATAAAGAAGAGCTGAGGAGAATGTACTATATAATTTTAGTAATATTTTTCATTTCTTACATCAATGAAATACACAACTATTTATAGCAACATAATAGACTAAAGTTGCCCTAGATCTTGTGGTCGGAAATGCTATAGTACATTTGACAACGACCACTATGGTCGTGCGACCAATAATGCTACATTACAATTTGACAGCTGTAGCAGATAGGACTATACTGATTTAAGGCTGACATCACGGGACATGGTATAGGTTCCATGCAGACCTCTCATGTCGAGACCTATCAGGTCGGCACTCGCTCGACCTGAACCTATGAGGTTGCCACCCATGCGATCTGAAGTTATCAGGTCGCCAAGTAGGTCCGCGATCATGCGATCTCAATCCCCCAGGATGTTGTGACTTATACTATCGTTTAACACTTGATTTTAATCGTGACATCATGAGGTAAAAGATGAATTTGGATAAATGGAAAATTTTTGGTTTTGTGACCAGCTAATCCAAATGTGATATTTCACTATAAAGCAATGCATAGGCCTTATGTTGGAAAGATCAGATAACGAGTTTTTGTTGAACGTGATGACCATCTTAATGCGCATCTAGATAACTCTATGTGAAGCTCGACATGCCTACGTGACTCATTAAATGAGGATTGGCATGAAAATTAATTTTTTTTCTCGAATTTAGTTTATAAGTCATTTTAAACTCATTTCTTACAAACAATTCAAAGCCACACAGATTTTATTTCTTCTCAAGATTAATTATACCAAAAATTGATAATTGTCCTTTTAGATTGTGGGATTCATGTTATCTATACTTGTCCTTCTCAAGATTAATTATACCAAAAATTCGATCATGTATCTTTTGCTACGGAATTGAAAGGAAAAAAATTGTTAATCTTCTACTTAATTGTGATATACAAGTCTGTACATAAACATGATGACTTCGTTTCTTGTTCACGGCTCAAGAATCAATCCAAACTACAATGTTTATGTATTTTTTTCCCACACATTACGGTACTGTTATATAGTAATGACTTTGTCGTTCCTACAACTGACTTCTCGTGCCAATTAATTGTAATTCATCATTTTAGTAGCCTCATGTCGATAGGTGAGCAGAAGCGATCACGCTGCGCCAATAACTATCGTTACTATTGGTGCTACAAATATTGGAACACCATGTTGTTCCAAAAGTTTCATTTAAGAAAGTATTGTTTCTGTAACCGATTTCATGAAACACATCTAGAAATTAAGGTTTCTAGAACATATCTTTTAATATCCCTTCTGGAAAGTCGTAAAAAATCTAAATAAAAATGCAAATGTGTAGTGTTTTCAATTGAACAGCATGACAACTGGTATTTTGAATTGGTGAAGTGTGTGGTCTTGTCATGTAACTCAATGTGTCAGGTGAACAAAAACAATGTCACGTGTCTATAGTGAGGAGAACAGTAAGACTAACATAGAAAACTGCACCAAGATATTTATACCTCTCGCCCCCAAATTATGTGCACCTCTCAGTCCTGAGTTGCTTACAATTAATCATCCCAGAAATGTGTATGACAACTACTGTTTTGGATGGGTGAAGTGTGTGGTCTTGTCATGTAAATCAATGCCTCATGTGAACATCAACAATGTCATGTGTCTAAAGTGAGGAGAACAGTAAGACTGACATGGGAAACTGCACCAAGCTATTTATACCTCTGGCCCTCAAATTATGTGCACCTCTCAACCCTAAAGTTTCTTACAAATTCTCGTCCCGAAAATGTGTAGTCTTTTCAATTAAATAGTATGACAACTAATGTTTTAGATTGGTGAAGTGTGTGGTCTTGTCATGTAACTAAATTCGTCAGGTGAACAATACCAATGTCACATGTTTAAAGCTGGTGAACAGTAAGACTGACATTGGAAATTGCACCAAGTTATGAAATTAATTTTGATGAGGGCTCACTCTGTTTATAAATATGTACTAAAACACATGAGAAGTCATTATCAAGTCTCTTCGCATTACTCATTTATATTCCAAACATAAAAAATAATGGCTAACCGCTTTCAAGATGAAGAAGATCATGTGATGCCTCTTGTTCGTATAATTGGTCACGGTTACTACAATGGGGATGATGGTGATTGGACACAAAAACTTGATAAAACTCTACTTGAGTTTCTAATTGTTAAGAAACGCACAAGTGTGTGGAATCCCAGAGGGGGACTACCACCTCAAAGAGATAGTTTTGGTGTAGCACAAGACAGAATCCTTCGTTATGTGGGGGTTTAGTTTGTTCAGATGATGTCGAACAAAGAATCTCTCACCTTGAAGAACGATACATGTGGTATAATGAAATGATCAGTTCCCAAGGAACAGTTAGGTTTGGAGATAGTAGAAACTACAATTACGTGAATGAAGATCACACCATCATAAAGAAGTTCTTACCTATAAGTTCCGCACTCACTCTAATATAAGATATATGTACTTAAAATTTTCATTTATCTAACTAATTAATTATACAGGATTGTCCTATCATAAGCCCCTGTAACGCGTTTGAGAAGGGGCCACTACGAGCAAAAATGAAAATACTATGGGGGAGAAATTAAAGTTCTTGATGAAGAACTTGAATAAGTTGGGATGTAGGTCTGGTCAATATTATTTCCCATTTAGTTTGGTCAATATTATGTTAAGAATTCATCTGCTGTGTTATGTTATGTTATTTCCTCTTTCCCATTTAGTATGGTCAATATTATGTTAAGAATTCACCTGGTGTGTGGTATTATGTAATTTCTTCTTTCCCATTTATACAGGTATAATAATAATATTATATTATATTTTTTATTGGCTTGTTATGTTTTGAAATTACAATACAATACGATTAAAACAATTAATGTATTAAACTAAATTATATGGGACAATAATAATCAGATTTTGGTCAATTATTTAATTAATAAATTATGAAATTTAAACTGATATATAAATGAAAGAGATTTTTTTTTATTGGTGGTAAACAAATTATAGTTTCAAACCAGATCTACCCCAATCCGGGTCTTAAGCCGGCCTGACTTCCTTTCTTTTCCCTAGTTTATTTCAAACCAGATCTACCCCAATCCGGGTCTGACTTATTTATGCCACATCAACTCTTCCCCCCGAAATAGTTGGGGTAGAGCTGTAGAACTCCAAAACCTTTTGAAATAAATGTGGTCCCACATTTCTTATTCCTCGTACTCACACGAATCCCTAAAAATCCGCCTGACTATCAGGCCTAATCATTGGCATTAGTGGTGTCGGCCCATATCTCGAAACGGTTGCCATACCCACGCGTCTTTCCAAGTACTGTACCTCTGACAAGTCAGCGGCGTGTGACCTACCCTAGGAAAGTTGGCGTTCCAGCTCACTGCCTAGGGTACTGTTCATCTGTCACGCATTAAATGCGGGGATCCCATCAAATCCCGCTTTTTCCCCGATTCTCGTTTTTTGAATTTATCCACTTGCCTTTTATTCCCGCAGGACTCTCTCTCTCTCTCTTACTTTCACATTTTCACCTTGGCAAAAACTCTAAAGATTCTTCTCCTCTCTAGTACTCCGGCAAGTTCCAGATTTAAATTTTCCGGCTACACCTATAAATCAGGTACCTTCTTCCTCCTTTCTCTTTAAATTTCAAATAATGTCATCATCTTCTTCTCCCCTGACGCTCCTCCAACTATTCCTCCCTCTACGGTGACGGTAGCCCTCTCATCTCCGTCGGCTTCCCCCCTGCGGCAACGGCGGCCGTCTCTTCTTCCTCAAAAGGTTTAGAATATCCTTCGCCAATCCCTGATCATCCCAAGGTTACCTCCATTCTTAGTGATAGATTTGTGGAGGAACTACGCCATAAATACAAGTTCCCTGAACAATTTGACCCCTACCGCCCGCCGACGGGCATTCTGGCGTGTCAAGCGCCAGCTGGCCGGTTGACTTTCTATGTCGACCAGTTTCAGGCGGGTTTGCGTCTTCCGGTAAACCCCCTGATGCTCGAAATCGCCACCATGTACAAAATCCCAGTTTTCCAATTAGCCCCTAATTCTTTTGGGATCATAGTGTGCTACAATCTGGCCATGCGGTATGCTGGTCACCACTCAGACCTTCTACCAGCTCTACCAGGCCAAGAGCTCTTACTCTGGCTGCTTCTATCTCAGCACCAGAACTGGAGTTCATTTCCTGCATGGGCTCCCTTCCTCCAACAAAGCTTGGAGGAAGAAATTCTTTTTTGTTTACTGTGATGGGGACTGGGGTTTTGACCCTAGGCCCATTGATAAGCTACCATCCTATCGCCACCTAACTGTCGTAGACAGATCTCCCCGCATGCAGAAAATCATCTCTACCCTTAATGGGAATCCCCTCCATGTGACCGATCTCCTTCTCCCTTTCGTTCTGGATTTCTTTAACAAGCAGTCGGAAACGGGCCCTCTAACCAAGGAGATTGGTAAAATTCTTTTCATACAGGTCTGTCTTTCTGTATTTTACTTTTCTTAAATCTTAACTTTTTCTCCTTTTCTCTTATCAGAATGGATGATGCGCCAGATGATTGCTGCTTCCACAGAGGAGACTCTAGAAACAACCGCCCAAGGAGTGGGTCCTTCGTCATCCGTCTCGGTCCAGATTTCCGCTCCTTCCCAAACACGGGGCCCCAGCCCTTCCCAAGCTCCATGTTCCAGCCCCTCGAAGCTGCCACCTCATGCCACAGCTGCTAGGAGCCCATCTTGTGAATCCAAAGAGGATGTCGTTACTCTTGCCAAGAGGCCACGTGTAGCTCAGGACATTTGTGCTCTAACGACCTCTTCTCCAATCACTCGCAGCGCTCCTCCTTCCATTAATTCGGTTCTCACCTGTTCACGAGAGGTAGCTCTCCAATATATGCGCAGGCAAATGTTACCGGCGGACCAGCAAGACCTAGAGAAGATGAATGATCGCGAGCTCTTGGAGTCTTGGTGCCAAGATGAAGCGCGAGTAAATTTTCCTTCCTTTAACTTTCCTCTTTACATTTTTCGCCCCAGTATTAACCCTCTTTCTCATAATCAGGCTCTCTCCAAGAAGGCCCTCTTGGCCACTCGAGCTACCAGGTCTATGATCCAGTTCGATGTGATCAAAGAAAATAAAGAACTGCACGAGAAAGAGGATCACTTAAAGGCTCTGGCTAAGGAGCGAGGAATCGAAATGAAGAAGCAGAGGGGTGATCTAGAAGGGCAGAAGGATGAGATAGCCAATCTAAGGGATGAACTAGCAAAGGTGAGGAGAGCCCATGCAAAGATGATGGAGACGGCGCATTCTGAGGCGCGGGACGAGGCCCTGTCATAAGCGAGAAGCCTTACCGACGAGGTTCTGGAGAAGTCCAGAGAAGGATTTGAGACTGAGTACTTAAACTCCGAGAAAGGATTGAGGCTGGTCCAACTAGCTCGGGAGGAGACTAGCACAGCCTTCTTGGGGTCCAAAGAACTCTACTCGCTTCTTGTTCCAGAGGTTATGCGCTTCTATCACTTTGCTTTGGATGAGCAAGAAAAATGGACCTCAGGCAAACCCGAGGTTCCTTTTAATCGAGATCTTCCCCTGAAAACTCCTCCTGAGCCCACCTCGTTTGCCTATGCTCCATAGCAGGATCGTCTGCATACTATCGGGGCAGCCGAGTTCGCTGAGCACGTCCTCTCCAAACTTCGTTCCCCTGCACCTAAGCAGTCTCAGCCAGACCAGGCTCTTGCTTTGGCCGTTACTGACTCTTCCCCCTCCCCGACCTTCGCAGGTCTGGGTGAGCTGCCGGGTGGGGCTTCTCCGGGTGCCTTATCTGAGGGTGCTGTGGAACAGTTGGCGGCAGAGCTAGACGCTGAGCTGGATACCGAGACTAAGGCTTTTTTAGGACAGCTCTTTTTGTTTTCCTTCAGTCAGACCTGTTGTTTGCCTGTGTGGCCGGTCTACTTTTTTGTCTTTTTCCTGAATTTGTACTGACCGACTTTTTAATTAATGATAATGCACTTTTTTGTCCTGTAATGAATCTTAGAATTCTAGGGTTTCCTGGTTTTCCGGAAACCCTAGTACTTTTTATTCCTTGGCACATGCCTCTTCTTTCTTTATATATGTGCATGTATGATTTATTTTCTCCTCAATTTCTGCAACGGCTTCTTCTTCCTTACTTAAAGAACTCGATTCTGTGAAATGAAAGAACATCTCTTTGTTCGTCGAGAATTTCAAGCTTTCTGATAAACTGACTGTTCTCCGGGAGAAGATCAGCTATATGTATCGCCTCTTGGAGAGGAAAAGACAGATAAAATGCCACTATAAGCGAGAGTGGGCTGAGCTGCGTCAACTAAATTGTCAGTTGCAGGAAGAGAAGGCCAACTTGACGGAGTCGGTGAACCGATTTACTATTGCCGCCGGCGAAGCTCATGCCATATCTGAGCGAGCTGACATGTATCGCCAGTGCTATCACAAAACTAAGCGTGAGATGTAGCGTGTCCACCGTGTTTTGGCTACTGATCGGAGGGCCTCTTCCTCGCATGGCTAAATATCTCCGAGATTTTGTTGATTTTTCTGTTCTTCTGTTTTATTTCCTGCATTGTTAATCAATTTTGCCAACCTGTGTAGAAGGCGTAGGTAATTTTATTTGTATTTCCGGAATGTTATGATAAATGCAATAGTATTTTCTCTGAAAATTTTCAATTGATTTTTGTTTTTGTTCCATCAAATCCAGCGAATTAGGGTTTTTAGCAAATCCAGGCTTTTGGACTTACCGTCAGGTCTGGAGAATTGGGGCATTCTCCTTTGACTAGATCTGTATCGACTCTAGTCGAGCATCTTACATACAACTGCCTTAAGCCACCCCTGACTTAGGTTAATAGCCAGGTCAGGCATTTCACGAGTATCCAGACTTTTCCAATACTAACTTAAATTGACAATCAGGTCAGGAATTCTCGCAGTCATCCGTCCATAGCCAATCCTGGCTCCAACTGACGATCTGGTCACGAAAATGGGGCATCCTCTCTTAGCCAATCATGGCTTAAACTGACAATCAGGTCAGGAAAATGGGGCATCCGCCCTTAGCCAATCCTGTCTTAAATTGACAATCAGGTCAGGAAAATGGGGCATCCGCCCTCAGCCAATCCTGGCTTAAACTGACAATCAGGTCAGGAAAATGGGGCATCCGCCCTTAGCCAGTCCTGGCTTAAACTGACAATCAGGTCAGGAAAATGGGGCATCCGCCCTTAGCCAATCCTGGCTTAAAGAAATTTGCGATTTGGCTGACAAAAATAAACCTGCATTATTATTATATGAATAAACTTTGCAATATTAAATTACACATAAAATTTACGTAAATTAGAAATGTTCCATGCTCCGGGTATCTCAACCCCATCCATTTCTTCCAATTTGTAAGCACCACCAGCCAAGATTTGTGTGACCCAGAATGGCCCTTGCCATGTAGCATCCAGCTTTCCTTTAGCTTTTCCCAAATCAGCTCTTCTTAAAACCAGATCTCCTACCTGGAAATGCCTCTTGACCACAGATTTATCAGAAGCTACTTTGATCCTTCCCTTGATATGTTCCATCCTTACAGCAACGCTTTCCCTTTTTTCCTCCACCAAATCCAGGGCATCCTGAATCAATAGATCATTTTGCTCCTCCACGAATTTTTGGACTCTATGGGTTTCCGTACTGATTTCGGCAGGGACCACAGCGTCCATACCGTAAACCAGGCTAAA
The DNA here is from genome assembly GCA_014905375.1 of Phtheirospermum japonicum. NCBI lineage: Eukaryota > Viridiplantae > Streptophyta > Magnoliopsida > Lamiales > Orobanchaceae > Phtheirospermum > Phtheirospermum japonicum. The sequence continues at coordinate 59,621 of BMAC01001480.1, forward strand.
TGGTGTTTCCCCTGTGCTCTCCTTGGGATTAGTCCCGTATGCCCACAGAGTTGAACTGAGCTCGTCGACCCATCTGCCTCTTTCCTTCTCCAGACGTGTTTTATTTCCTTGTATGAGGATACGGTTGGTCACTTCAACTTGTCCATTGGCTTGTGGATGGTAGACAGACGTGAAGTGCTAATCAATTTTCATTTCAACACACCAGGCCTTGATTCTAGCGCCCATGAACTGGGTGCCATTATTTGAAACCAAGATTCTAGGAATGCCAAACTGACAGACTACATTCTTCCACAAAGATCTCATCACCGCATCCTCCATAATTTTTTCTAAAGCTTCAGCTTCTACCCACTTGCTGAAATAATCGATGGCTACTATCAAAAACTTCTTTTGGGCAGGGGCATTAGGGAAAGGACCAACCAGGTCGATTCCCCATTTGGAAAATGGACAAGGAGAGCTCATCGTCATGAGCTCTTCTGCAGGCTTGTGTATTAAAGGCGATTTTTTCTAACATTTGTCACAAGCCCTAAAAAAATTCTCCGCTTTCCTCCTCAGTTGTGGCCAAAAGTATCATGCTCGCAAGACCTTGCTTGACAGGGCTCTGGCACCCATGCGATTGCCACAGCATCCCTCATAGACTTCTCTAAGAACATGAGTACCTTCTTCTTGTCTTAGACATCGTAAAAGGGGTTGCCCGAACCCCCTCTTGAACAGGTCTCCCTTAATCAAACAAAATCGTGTAGACTTGGTTTTTACATTCACTGCTTCTTTCTTGTCTTCTGGAAACTCTCCCTTCTCCAGATACATTCTGATGGGGGAGCGCCAGTCCGTTCTTTCAAATACCGAGCACACCTGCTCTGTCCCAAATTTCTTATCCGCCACTAACAAAGTGATCACCCTTTCCCGGCAATCCACATCTGAGCTGGCTATCTTAGCCAGATAGTCTGCTCTCCCATTCTCTTCTTTGGGAATTTGGAGGACCTTCAAAGCCTTCATACCCTTGGCTAGTCCCCTAAACTGGGCTAGGTACCTCTGCATGCTTTTTTCCCTGGTCTCAAAGTCTCCATTTATTTGTCTGCAGATAAGTTGTGAATCCACTTTCGCTCATACTTGCTCTGCTCCTAAGTCTTTTGCCATTTGAACTCCTCTCAGGAGGGCCTCATATTCGGCTGCGTTATTGGACAGAGCATAGTTCAGTCGTATCGCGTACTCGGTGGCCACATCTGCCGGGTCAATTAACACTATTCCTACTCCGCAGCCCTGGTTTCCTACTGAGTCGTTCGTAAAAATTATCCATTCTTTTTTGTCTGCGGAAGAGCTGGTCATCTCCTGCATAAAATCAGCCAGTGCTTGGGCTTTGATGGTTGTTCTGGCCTCAAATACAATATAAAACTCGCTGATTTCGATTATCCACTTGACCAGTCTTCCTGACGCTTCTGGCTTCTCCATTATGGCCTTCAATGGTAAGTTGGTCCGTACTACTATATTGTGCGAGAGAAAATACGGTCGCAGCTTGCGAGTTGTGCCAACCAGAGCTAGCATCGCTCGTTCTACTTCTACATACCGAATCTCCACATCGTGCAATACCTTGCTCCAATCTGTACCTTACCCTCTTCCCTAAGAAGGACAGAACTGACAGCTTGCTGCCCGACAGACAAGTATAAAATTAGAGGCTCTCCTTGAATCGGCTTTGTGAGTAAGGACATGTTAGCCAGATGTTCCTTTAGCATTCTAAACGTATCTTCGCACTCACTGCTCCACTGGAATTTAGATTTCTTTCGCAAGGCTTGAAAAAATGGCAAGCTCTTCTCAGCTGATCGTGAAACAAATCTACTCAAGGCATATTAATTCGACCAGCCAGACATTGCATCTCTTTGACGTTCCTGGGTGCATGCATTTCCATGATAGCCCTTACCTTTCAGGATTAGCTTCGATACCCTTCTCTGTAACCATGTAGTGCAGGAATTTTCCATCTCTTACCCCGAACTTACATTTTTTTGGGGCTGAGCTTCATTCTATATCTTCTTAGGGTATCGAAGGTCTCCTTCAGGTCACCCACGTGTGAAGCCTCTCTCACACTCTTCACCAACATGTCATCCACATAGACCTCCATGTTCCGCCCGAGCTGTTTTTTGAACATCTTGTCCACCAATCGCTGATATGTGGCGCCCGCATTTTTAAGCCTGAATGGCATGACCACATAGCATTATGTTCCTTTCGGAGTTATAAAGCTGTCACGCTTTTGGTCCTCCTTAACCAACCGGATTTGATGATAACCCTGCGAGGCGTCCATCATACTCAGAAGCTCACAGCCCGAAGTAGAATCGACCAGCTGGTCTATCCGTGGCAACGGATAATGGTCCTTGGGAAAGGCCTTGTTAAGGTCGCGGAAGTCTATGCACATCCGCCAATCCTCCTATGTCTTTGGCACAAGGACTGCATTGGAGAGCCATTCTGGAAATTGTATTTCTTGAACGTGCCCGGCTTTCAAGAGTTTATCTACCTCTGCCTCAATGATGACTTCCTTCTCAGGCCCAAAATTGCGTTTCTTCTGCTTGACTAGCTTTATTGCATGGCTGATATGGAGATGATGCTCAGCCACCTCTGGGTCTATCTAAATCAGATCTTGGGGAGACCAGGCAAATATATCTGCACTCTCCCGCAACAAAGTTACCAGGTCAACCAAAACTTCCGGACTGAGATTTCCCCCAATGCGAAGGACCCGACCTTCATCCCCCGGTACTATCTCCACCATCATTAATCCTTCGTCTCTCTGAGCCAAGCCTGTCTTAACTTGCTCTACCCGATCTCTCTTGCTCTGCCGTTCCTCCTCATTGCGTCTAATGCATTCGACATACGTTTTCCTGGACGCGTACTAATCACCTCTGACTTCGCATGTTCCATCTTCCGCCGGAAATTTCATCTTCATATGATATACAGAGATTACTACCTGGAACTGGCTCAGGGATGGTCACTCTAGCATGATGTTATGATGTATTTATTTTGTGCAATTGTGTTGTAATTTTTTGCAATTTTTCTGTAATTTGAAGCTGTAACCGAGAATAGAAAGGGGGAGGAATGAGAGATTAGGGTAGAGATGAGTTGGTAGGTAGAGATAATGTAATACTTAGCTTGCATTTCATAAAATACCTTCCCCTATTTATAAACATAGGGGGGGACCATTTACATAAGATGCCCTAATATGATATAATTAAAACAAGATGCAAAAGATGCCCAATAACTAATTTATTAGTCTGGCCCAATAATGATAAAACGGCCCAGCAAGGTAGCCCACTGTTTGTTGGATTCACCCCTTTACAAAACCCGCATTCTGACTACCCGGACCGCTCCTATTCCTTGGTTTAATCCTCAGTCTCACCCGTCTTTTTCATTTCAGCTTCATCCCCTTTCCCTTCTTCTCCAATTCGACCACCTTTACCTTCAATCATGCTGATTCCAACATCTCCAGCACCCTCCAAACATACACTCATAACAATACCCTCCCGATTTTCAAATCTTTGACCGCAAGGATCAAAAGTTGGGAACTTTTTAACAATCCACTTTTTATCCTCCTATGAATTCATATCCAATTTAGGGTTTCCCCACTCCACCAGCAATTGTTCAATTGGTTCCCCTTTCCTGTTGATAACACGCTCTTCTAAGATCCTGTGAGGCGCAATCTGGAAAATCCCATCAGTGTTGACCTTCGGCAGCTCTTCAAGAGGTATAGTATCGGCTTTAATTTTCTTTTTTAGCAAATACATGAAAGACCGGATGTATTTTAGAGTCCTCTGGTAGTTGAACCTTATAGGCCACCGTTCCTACCTTTTGTATCACAGTATAAGGGCCATAGTACTTGGAGGCCAGCTTCAAATTCTTACGGAGTTTCAAGGAATTTTGCTTGTAAGGCTGGAGCTTCAGGTATACCTCATCCCCCAACTCAAATTGCATGTCTGTCCGGGTCTTGTCTGCATTTGTTTTCATGCGGTTTCTTGCATGCAGTCGATTTTCTTTGATAAATTTTAGCATGATTTGTCTCTACTGCATTAGATCCTTAGCCTCTCCATTCTGTGTATCCAAATAGGGCCCTGTAGATAAGAGGGGAGGTGCATATCCATATAGGGCCTGAAAAGGTGTCATCTTTAGCCCAGTGTGGTAATTAGTGTTGTACCAGTGTTCAGCAAGTGATATCCACTTGATCCATTACCTAGGAGTAGCACTAATCATGCATCTTAGGTAGTTCTCAAGGCACTGATTCAGCCTTTCTGTCTGCCCATCTGTTTGGGGATGGTATGTTGATGAAAGATTGAGCTTTACCCCTATCATTCTGAATAGATCCTTCCAGATTGTGCTTGTGAAAACCTTATCCCTGTATGATATAATGCTTACTGGTAGACCATGTAACTTGTATATAGTATCCAAAAATAATTTGGCTATGGTCTGTGTAGTGTAAGGGTGAGAGAGTGTTATGAAGTGGCCATACTTAGTAAATCTGTCTACTAATACCAAAATCACATCTTTTCCTCCTGATTTAAGCAACCCCTCCAAAAAATCCATTGAAATGTGTGCCCAGGCTTGTTCAGGAATTGGTAGAGGTTGTAACAGACCAGGGTGCCCCTCTCTGTCTGGCTTATTCCTCACACACACATCACATGAATGCACCATTTTTGCCATATCCCTCTGCATCTTAGGCCAATAGAAAATCCCATTTTGTCTCCTGTAAGTACCATTCACCCCAGAATGACCACCATAGGATGACTCATGCATAGCTGATAAGATTTGTCTCCTGACCTTGTCATCCTGTCCTATCACCAACCTGCCTTTATACCTCAGTACACCTCGACTGCTTATATACTCTGGGAAAGAAGTAGGGTTCAGACTCTTAGCTACAAGGATCTCAGTACAATAGGGATCATTAGTATAGGTAGCTACCACATCTTGCATCCAATCTGGGATCACTTGAGTGATAGCATTGAAACTGTTCTCACCCTCCTCTCTCCTTTATAAGGCATCTACTGCTCTATTCTCAACCCCTCTTCTGTAGTGTATCTCATAGTCCAACCCTAGGATTTTGGTGATCCACCTCTGCTGCATGGGTGACCTCACCCTTTGATCCAATAAGTGCTTTAGAGCCTGTTGGTCAGTCCTGATAATAAATTTGTGCCCCTGTAGGTAGTACCTCCATCTCTGAATGGCCATTAGAACAACAAGGAATTCTCTCTCATAAACAGATAAGCTCTGGTTCTTAGGACAGAGTGTTTTGCTCCTGTAGGCAATAGGCTTGCCTTGTTTCATTAAGACAACACCCACCCCACGCCCACTAGCATCAGTTTCCAAAACAAAAGGTTGTGTATAGTCTGGTAGGGTCAGAACTGGAGTAGAAACCATAAACCTCTTCAGCTCCTGAAAAGCGTCTTCTGCCTCACTTCCCCATTTGAACTAATTTTTCTTCAACAAGGTTGTAAGTGGTTTGCAGATGATACTATATCCTTTCACAAACCTTTTATAATAACCTGTCAGCCATAGGAAGCCCCTTAATTGTTTGACAGTGGTAGGCCTAGGCCAGTTAACCATGAACTCCACCTTGTTTGGGTCAGTAGACACCCCTTCTTCAGATATAACATGCCCTAAGTATTCAATTTGTTTTTTACCAAACTGACACTTACTCCTTTTAGAAAATAAAGTGTTATCCCTTAGTAGAGTCAACACCTCCTCCAGGTGGCCTAGATGTGACCCCCATTCCTTGCTGTAAACCAAAATATCATCAAAAAACACCAATGCATGCTTCCTCAAGCACCCTTTGAAAACTTGGTTCATCAAGGAGTGAAAGGTGGCAGGAGCATTACACAACCCAAAGGGCATCACTAAAAATTCATAGTTACCATGGTGGGTACTGAATTTAGTGAGGTATCTGTGTTCTGGACTTATCAAGATCTGAAAGTAGCCTGACCTTAAGTCAATTTTTGAGAAGTACTTGGCCCCAGAGAGTTCATCAAGTAGTTCTTCAATCACTGGGATAGGGTAATCATGTTTCACTGTCAATTCATTTAAGTACCTGTAGTCTACACAGATTCTCCAAGTTGCATCCTTCTTTTTCACCAATAGAACTAGGGAGGCAAAAGGGATCTTACTGTTCTGTATCATGCCTGACTCCAACAGTTCTTGAAAAATCTTTTCAATCTCATCCTTGTTGTTGAGGGAGGTCCTATAAGGATACTGGTGTTTTGGTACACTACCTGGTTTAAGAATAATTTGGTGCTCCACTCCCCTACTGGGAGGTAGTCCCTTGGGTTCTCCAAAAACATCCTCATATCTTGTCAGCAGTTCACTTAGCTCATTGTCTTCATTTTAGTCATGCTTGGTGGTGTGTTGCACATAAATTCCTTCTACCTGTTGCTCATAATCATTATGTATCAATTCAAACAGGGTGTGTTCTGTAATAAGTTGGCAATGAATTGTATCAGTCAGAGCCTTTAGCTTAATCCTTCTCCCTCCCAGGCTCACTGTCACTGACAAAGATTGATAATCCAACTCAATTAGAGTGTTCTCCTTAAGCTAATCCCCACCTAGGATAAGATCACAGCCCTCGTGTTGCAAGAGTCTTAGGGGGTACTCAAATGTGTAGTTCTGCATTTTCCACCTAAAGCATTAAACCTGTTGGGAGCTCAGTAATTTCTATCCATTAGCCACCTTAACCAAGATAGGTTTAGTGGGTCCCACAGTACACCCTAGTTCTCTGGCGTTGACTCCTTAAAGAAACTTAGGGTGCTTCCTGAGTCTAGTAGTACATGTAGTTGCTTGTCACCAAAGTATCCCACAAACCTCATGGTGGTAGGGCCACCTTCTCCTACCATAGAATTTAGGGACATTTGTATTTCTTCAACAGGGTTCACATCACCCTCTTCTTCATTACCACTACTGTCTGTGTAGGAATAAGCCATTTCCTCTTCTTCAGTCATCATCATATAATTCACCCTATGTTTGCACCTGTGTCCTACTACAAACTTCTCATCACAGTTGTAACAAAGCCCCTTCTCCCTTCTGGCAGCCATCTCTGCAGATGTGAGTAGTTTTGGTGGTGGTTTACTTTGGTTGGGCAAGGTTTGTCTGTAAGCGTTTGGAATTGTAGGGCTAGGTGTTTTGTGATTATGGAAAGGGGTAGGAGAGTAGTTCTTGTTAGGTGCCCTAATCCTATTTGTAATTGCCTCAAGTGTTAGTAATTGCTTTCTTCCCAGTTTAGTGGTTTGTTGCAGAGAATTTGGTTCAAACATATTGACAAAAGCCTGTAGATCTTCATTAATCCCAATAATGAAGCTTGCTATGAAATACTCCTCTGTGTATCCCCTCTGATTTATCATAAGCATACATGCCCTCAGCTCTTCAAATCTTTCCACATAGTCCTCATATGACCCACTGTGTTTGAGTTTTTTGAATTCACTAATAATTTTGGTTTCCTTCAACTCATCAAATTTAGCAGCAATCACCTCAATGAATTGATTCCAAGTTAATTCAATACCTCATGTGTTGTAATTTTGGAACCACTGTGCAGCCTTCCCCTCAAAGTGCATAGTTGCTAAGGTAACTTTTTGTGCATCTGGAATGTTGGGTATTAGTTTAAAATACCCATTGCATTTGAGAACCCAAGCTATAGGGTTTAAGCCATCAATCCTTGGAAAATCAATCTTGGGAGAGGGTTGATGATCTGAGAGTGTTGTTGTTGCTGGTCCACTGTGATTCTGCCTCTAGCTCCTGTTGATGTTCTAGAGTGTGTTCCTTCAGTAAACTGGTCTGTATGGGGGGTTCCAAGGATAGATTTTTCTTCAACTTGTGCTCTCCCTTTTCCCAAGTTGAGTAGATGTAATTGCATGGTAGCCAGTGTTTTGGTGAGGTGATCAAACTTGTCAATGAATCCAGTTTTTAATTCTTGCATACCTATTTTGATCTCACTGATCTGCTCTTGTGTTTCCTGCTCTTTTGCTATCCTTTTCAGATTTTCATCTTGGAAATTAATTTCAAATTTTATGTGCATTTCCTGCAGCTCCTTCAGTCTGGTGCCTTCTGCCATGGCCAAGGATGGATGGGCTCTAAATACCAAGTGTTATGATGTATTTATTTTGTGCAATTGTGTTGTAATTTGTTGCAATTTTTCTGTAATTTCAAGCTGTAACCGATAATAGAAAGGGGGAGAAATGAGAGATTAGGGTAGAGATGAGTTGGTAGGTAGAGATAATGTAATACTTAACTTGCATTTCATAAAATATCTCCCCTATTTATAACCATAGGGGGGAACCATTTACATAATATGCCCTAATATGATATAATTAAAACAAGATGCAAAAGATGCCCAATAACTAATTTATTAGTTTGGCCCAATAATGATAAAACATCCCAGCAAGGTAGCCCACTGTTTGTTGGGTTCGCCCCTTTACCAAACCCGCATCCTGACTACCCAGACCGCTCCTATTCCTTAGTTTAATCCTCCTTCTCACCCGTCTTTTTCATTTCAGCTTCAGCCCCTTTCCCTTCTTCTCCAATCCGACCACCTTTACCTTCAATCATGCCGATTCCAACATCTCCAGCACCCTCCAAACATACACTCATAACACATGACGTTGTATGAGGATGGCGCATCGACTACCAGGAATCGTACCATTCTAGTCACTCTATATGGATACTCTCTTAGCGTCACCAAGAGCCTGACTGCTCCCAAAGGTTTCAGGGCTCCGCCCGCAAATCCTACCAAGGAAGTTGTCACCTCTTCAAACTCCACGTCTAATCTTAATTGCTGATAACAGTCATAAAACAGGATATCGGCAGAGCTTCCTGTATCGACGAATACTCGTTTCACGTTGTAATTGGCAATAGTGGTCATTATATCCAGGGCATCCATATGAGGGGCTAAGATGTCATTCTCATCTTCTGAGCCAAAACAAATATTTGGACTAGAAGCCATCTGTCCTACATCACGTGCTTTCCGGACTAGATCCTTGCAGCACGGACATAGCTATGCTGGGTCCGTTTGGAGTGCTCATCCCACTCGCCCCCTGTTATCATTTGAATCTCTCCTCGTATGACCTGGGCCTGGTCATTCGGTCTTCCCCCATTTCGCCCGCTATCCTGCTCACGCTTATTCTGTTGGGGTTGATCATTACTGCGATAGCCAGACCTTGGCTCCTCCCACCTCATCCGTACATACTCTTTGAGGTGCCCTGCCAGAACCATTCTCTCCAGTTCGTCATTGAGATGATTACACTGGTTCGTATCATTGCCATACTCATTGTGGTACCGACAGAATCAGTCGGACCTTTCTTCTTTGGCTTCTGCGAGTAAATCTTGGGCCACTGGAGGTCTGGATACCTCTCTATTGCCTGCAAGATCTCCCTCTGAGGGGTCGCCAAAGGCATGTGTTTATCGAGTCGAGGTCATCCTCCCGACAGGTCTGGCCTGGACCTTTTTACTGGTGCTCTCTCATCTCTATCATACCTCTCTCTCTTCTTCTCTACCTCCTCCTTGATCTTCAAGGCCTCTTCCAAGTGGGCATACTTCTCGGCCCGCTCCAAGAGCTCTCCAAATTTTAGTGCTGGCTTTACAACCAGCGACTGAAAAAATTCTCCTCTCCTGAGCCCCTGCGCTAACGCATTAACCAGGAGTTCTTCCGATGCCGAAGGCAATTCCAACTTCGCGTTTGTAAACCGATTGATATAAGAACGCAGGCTCTCGTTCTCTTTCTTCTTCAAACTAAACAACTCAAGCGGCATTTTCTGGTCTTTCCTGCAACTAGTGAACTGATGCAGGAAAGACTATCTGAATTCATCAAAGTTACTGATAGAATGCGGCGGCAGATGGCTAAACCAGAGCTGAGCTGATTTAGTAAAAGTCATCGGGAAGACCCGGCACATGACTTCATCCGAGAACTTGTGTACAGCTGCTTCAATTTCGAAGAGGCTGAGGTGATCCCATGGATCTGTTGTCCCGGTGTACTCAAAGCCTAAAGATCTATAGGAAGCTAGTACGTCATCACGCATGACCTCCTCGGTAAACGGCGTGCCTCTCCGTGCCGGAATCGTATTAGCACTCGCCATCTTTTTCTTAAACTCCCTCACCTCTTTCTGCAGGCTTTGCATCTGCTCGGCAAGGCCTGGATTGGCCCGACTCGACGTTTCACTGTCGGAGGTGGAGAAGTGCTCTTCTCTATCTTGGAGGGGGGTACGATCCGTGTGCTGGTTGCATAACGGTTCCGTTTCCACTTGCGGAACTGTCCAATCTGGTCGTGCGCCGGACGGCGGCGTTGAGATCTCCACGAATTTCTTCTCCACAACCACTTCCACGACTTTGCCGATAAGCTCAGACAGCTGCCTGAGGAAGTTTTCGTCCAATGACCCGCCGTTAGCTGGCGTTGGTCCGTTAGAGGGGGGTGGTACGGTGCCAGACCCGATTGCTACCGACGGTTCTGGCCCCTCCATCCTCATCGTTGACGGCCCTGTCGACCGCGGCATGCCCCATGGTGCAGCGGAGCTTGGCGTGCCACCCAACTCCCCTACCAGATTTTATCGTAAACCAACTGAAGCCATATGTAACTCACGTCTTATCTCAGTTTCCCACAGAGAGCGCCAATTGTTTCACCCAAAAAATATGACAACGCCTGAACCTTGAACTTCTCCCGACTTGCACACACAAACACGTCAGAAAAGGACTACCAGAAGTTTTTCGGTGGAAACCTCTTTGATGCTTAAGTCAGAAAGTGTATATAGTGTTTATAGTGAACAAATCAAGGAATGCACAAGGAATGATATACCTTTCTCAGCCTTGGGGCTGAGGTATTTATAGTTTTTCTCAGTGGGGACCCTCTCCGGGATCACGGAAACAAAGGTCCGCGAATCAGGGGCCGTTAAGCAACAAATTCTGAAAGGTGGTCCCCCTTGTCCCCTTGGTGGAGGTTAGGATGCCAGGTCTGCCCTGATCCTGCTCTCCCTTTCTATTCCGGGTCAGCACATCAAGCCTACCTTGATGCAATTCTCTAAAGTTTATTTCACAGGAAACCCTTACCAGGTCAGGATAATTCCTGAGCCATGGTAATTTTCTCTCCAACATCTGATCTGTCTCTAAGGAGACCAGGTAAGGAGACCAGGTCAGACCTTGCCCGTGGATTGAGCTGGCCTGACTTCCTTTCTTTTCCCTAGGTTATTTCAAACCAGATCTACCCCAATCCAGTTCTGACCTATTTATACCACATTACGGCCATCTAAGTGGCGACCCCAATTATTGAAAAAGAGTGATAGAGCAAAATTATTGAAATTCGGCAACAAGAAGTGTATGGGGCTTATACCGGTGTTTATATACCAAAACTCACCAGGGTGAAAATATAAAGTTAAACTTGGAATGAATTATAAGGGTATGGCTATAAAGCTTTTAAGTTTAAAAAAGTTGAACTTGGAATGAATTATAAAGGTCTAGCCATATAGTCTAATAGAAAATTCTCATTTACCTCTTTACTTACAAAATTTTTGTTTGAATCTTTTTTTTTAATTTCTTTTCAAATTTAATCCAACCACTATTGTCAAAGCGTGACATCATCCATTGACGATTCCATACTGATCATAACAGTGATAATAACAGTTGGCAATTCCATACTACTTATAAAAAAATAATATGAAAAATGAGACTGGATATTTGCACATCAATACTTTAATTCATTGACAAACTTAATACACTCTCAAATATCTAAATACACCCCACATCACTTTCTTCCGTCCACCCCTCTATCGCCCCACTGTCACCGCAGCTCTCTGCCACCACCTACCCAACTTCATGGCCGATTTTCATGGAGGGGTTGAAAGAAAAAACCATCTAACCCACCATAAGCCGCCGCCAATATCCAACATCAAAGAAGAAAAATATAATGGAAAAATGAATTCAAATCTGGATTTCGAATGGCCTAGGCGGTGTTTAAGTCTGTATTTTTGAACGTGAGCAACTCGTTCGCCATTGATCATCAAATTTTGCTTTTTTTCATCTGTTAATTTATTTAGTTGTCAATTTTTTGACGAATCTAGTCGTGTATATGGTTGTTTGGTGGTTCCGTATCTTATCGTCTATGTGATGTGTTGTATGTGACGAATTTATTTGACGAATTTTTTTACGAATTTTTTGGTTCCGTATCTTCTCGTCTATTTTTTGACGAATTTATTCTTGGTTATAATTGCTATTTTTGTTATTTGTCTTTCTTAGGCACAAAATTAATTAGGAACTCAAGATTGTGTATCCTAGTTGCGTAACCAACGGAGAAGAACTTATCATCACGGCAACAAGTATTTAGTATCAAGTTTTTGATATTTCAGTTTTCATATATTACTTCATACTTTTTGTATTGATCGTGAACAAGATAAGTAATATAGTTTTCGGGTTTGTACACCCAAGTTCACAAGTACTTTTACTTGTGAACTGAATTTAATTTGTTGTGTTCTTAAGTTGTATTTCCGCTGCATAATTTTTGTTTTAACTCTGGTTGATGTTGGTAGTCAGTGTTAGTTAACATTGATAACAACATCATAAAACTGAGACTTATTTTCAAAACCATAGACCTTAAAATTTTAAAATTGGCATCTTGAGTGGGTTACTTAACCTTTTAAGTACTGGTCCTTATTTTTAGGTGCTATGAATGCTCAAGGCAACCCAAAGCCTCTAATCCTCAATGGGCATAACTATTCCCTCTGGAAACAAAGGATGCGGTGGCACTTAAAGAGCAATGACAAACGTGCATGGAGAACCGTTCTAATTGGATGGGAAAAGCCACGTGTCACTGATGGTGAGGGTGATACCATCGACAAGAAAGAGGATGATTGGACTGTTGACGAAATAGCTAATGCAAACTGGAATTCCAAGTGCATCAACACCTTATGTGGATATGTTGATGCAAGTTACTACAGAGTCATCAAGAATTGCTACTCAGCAAAGGACGCATGGGACGCACTCCAAAGGGTGTGTGAAGGGACCCAAAGCGTAAAGAGATCAAGGCTCAGAATGTTGATGTCCACCTTCGAGACAATGAGAATGGACGAAAAGGAGTCTATCATGGACTACACCATGAGACTATCTGATGTTTTGGGTGAGTGTAGAGAGCTTGGAGAATCAATAACGAACTCGCGTCTTGTGGGAAAACTACTGAGATCCATCACAAAGAAATATAATATGAAGGTGGTTGCCATAGTAGAAACCAAAGTTGTTGATGATATAGAGTTCAACACCTTAGTTGGAAACCTCAAGCAATATGATATGGAACACCTGGGTTCCAACTAAAAAGAGAGGAATGTTGCTCTCTCCTCTGATGCTAGCTTTGACAATGATGAAGACGATGAGGAATTTGACATGAATGGGATTCTGAAAAAGATGGAGCCCACTACCCTTGAGGAAGACGAACTGTCCTTTGTGACCCAACGTTTTAATAATTTTCTAGAGAAAAAGAACAGCATGGGAGGATCAAACACAAAGACCAAGCTATCGGTGTCTACACTAAAGTTCACTGGACGCACTCTTCCTAGATCGCTATCTGCATCATCAATTCTGAATGTATCCAGCTCCCCGAAATAACTCAGTGAGGTACAGTGCCATGAATGTAAGGGCTGGGGACACTACAAGAATGAGTGTGCTAACAGTCTCGGGAAAAAAGAGCATGGCTGCCACAGATTTTACTGAGAATGTCAATGATTCTGACTCACATGAACCTATTCCATCCCTGTTTACTAATGTTGTGTGGGATGATGTCGTCCATGTTGGTAACCTCGCAACCAACATCGTATGCCTGAATGCAGAGACTGTTGATTATCTTGAAGAATACGAGCAGTTGAGTGTTGAGCATAAGAAATTGTTTGTCAGTTTGGGAAAACAGGTACTCGAGGTCAAGGATCTCATGAAAGAGGTTGACAAGCTAACCAAAGAATAGAGTGATCAACTTGAGATAATTGTCCGATTGGAATCATCACTCACCAAGAAAGATGCTGAGCTAGAAAAGGTGAAGACCGAGCTGACAAGGGTTCAAGGAACCATTACAAATCTGAACAAGGGGAAGGCAAAGCTCGATGAAATCTTGGAGATGAGTTTCCCAAAAACCTCAAAACATGGAATTGGATACAAACCGAATCATCTGCCACAATCCTCAGGTCAAGAACAGAATTTGACCAAACGGCACAAGAAGAGAATGAGATAGTTCGTGTGCCATCATTGTGGTGAACCAGGTCATATTCGACCATTTTGCTGGAAGATTATTGGCGAAAGAAGACACTTTCAGAGAACAAGGGTGGCAGCTAAATCCCATGTTGGTTCCCATGTTACCAACATCAATACCAACACTAGGTTCAAAAAAAGTGTGGGTCAAGAAAAATACCATCAAGTGCAATATGATCCATACCTTCCTGAAGTCCCACATTCCAGGAGATTGGTATTTTGATAGTGGATGCTCGAAGCATATGACTAGGTCAGAAGAACTACTTTCCAACATTGTCAGATTTAGAGGTGGAAAGGTAAAGTATGGTGGAGGGGAAAATGGCCAGATAGTTGGTCAAGGAACTCTCCATGTTCCCGGCGTTGTAACCCTGGAGAATGTGTTGCTGGTAGAAGGACTTAATGATAATTTGATAAGCATAAGTCAACTGTGCAACGGAGGTTTTAGTGTCAAATTCAACCGTGAAAAGTGTGAAGTCTATGATGGTAATGGACCGTGTATTCTCACTGGTCAAAGGATTCAGATAACTGCTACCAAATCAAAAGTGACGCCTTTTACAAGTTGTCTCAATTAAGTGATGCTGAGGTATGGCATCAAAAGCTTGGACATGTCAACTACAAGATGATGGACAGGCTGGCCAAAGAAGAAGCTGTGAATGGGCTACCCAAGCTCAACACCAAGATCATTCATGTGTGCGAGGCATGCTAGAAAGGAAAGCAGGTCAGGGTGCCACATCCAGTTCAGCAAAGTCTCACTACATCATCTTGCTTCGAACTCCTTCATATGGAACTTATGGGACCACTTGAAGTCGAGAGCCTAGGTGGGAAGAGGTACGTTTTAGTCATTGTAGATGATTTTTCTCGTTTCACTTGGGTAGATTTTTTAAAAGAAAAATCTGAAACTTTCGAAGCTCTCAAAATACTTGCAAAGAGGCTGTGTGTTAGATTTAATGTGAACATTGGTAGAATTAGAACTGATCATGGAAAAGAGTTTAAAAATGCATCTTTCTCGAAATACTGCACTTCAGTAGGCATAAGTCATGAGTTTTCTTCACCAATCACTCCCCAACAAAATGGCATAGCTGAACAAAAAAATAGATCTCTAGCTGAGATGACTAGAACTATGCTCATTTCTAATGGCATTGCAAAACGTTTTTGGGCTGAAGCTATGAATACTGCATGCCATATAATAAATAGGATTTATTTTAGACCAAGATCATGTGCCACACCCTATGAATTGTTGTTGGGAAATAAGCCGAACTTGAGCTATTTTCATGTTTTTGGATGTATTTGCTATGTGCTCAATGATAGAAATCGTCTAGCAAAACTGGACTCAAAAAGTGACAAGTGTATTTTTATGGGTTATTCCCAGAATAGTCATGCATATAGGTTATTTAATCTTAGAACACGAAGCAAGTTTGAGTTAGTCAATGTCAGTTTCAATGACCTGACAAGTGGAGTTAAGCCTACTAAGGATAATGATCTGGTCTATGATCAAAGTCCTCAAGATAATGTCACTCTTCCTGTAGATGATAGTTCAGGTATTGAAAACGAAGATGCAAGTGCTGAAACTAGAGAAGTGAGTGATGTTGGTACCAGTGTTGGTTTTGGGAACTCAACATCAGAACAAACATCAACTCAAACAGCCGCAGAATCAGATTCTGAATCAGGAGAAGAAGATCCAGCTGACCCCATTGATCTTCATGAGATGGATATCTCATCCAGAATTCAGAGAAACCACCACTTGGGCCAAATCATCGGAGATTTAGATGAAAGGAGTACAAGAAGGAGACGGATAAATTTCAAAGAAATGGTCAGGTACGTGTCTGTCAACTAATTGTTCTAAGATTCGCGAATCTTTGTATCTTTCTAAAATAGAGCCCAAGCAAGTGGAGGATGCACTCAAAGACGATTTCTGGATAAAGGCAATGCAAGAGGAGCTAGACCAATTTGCCAAAAATGATGTTTGGGATTTAGTCCCTCGTCTAGAGAACTCTCACGTAACTGGAACAAAGTGAACCTTTAAGAACAAAACTAATGAGGCAGGCAACATAGTGAGGAATAAAGCTCGGCTGGTTGTGCAAGGGTACACACAAATTGAAGGAAATAACTTTGATGAGACATTTGCCCATGTTGCCCGCATTGAGTCGGTAAGACTTTTACTTGCTGTTACTTGTTATATGAAGATCTCATTGCATCAAATGGACATTAAGAGTGCTTTTTTTAATGGAGTCTTAAGTGAAGAGGTTTATGTTGAGCAACCTAAAGGTTTTGTAGATTCTCAAAAACCAAACTTTGTTTTAAAACTGAAGAAAGCTTTGTATGGTTTAAAACAAGCTCCTAGAGCTTGGTATGAGAGGTTGGCTCATCATTTACTCTATCTGAATCTTAGAAGAGGAGAAATTGACAAAAACCTGTTTCTCCTTAAATCCAATAAGCACATCTTAATCTTCCAGATTTATGTAGATTATATCATTTTTGGATCCACTAACGAGCAGATGGTCAAGGAGTTTATCACTCGAATGTCCGACACATTTGAGATGAGCATGGAATGTAATCTCTCGTACTTTCTCGGTCTTCAAATCAAATAGCTTGATGATGGTATTTTCCTTTCTCACCCCAAATATGCAAGGAACTTAGTTAAAAAGTTTAGTTTAGAAAGTGAAACGCATAAGAAGACTCCTTTAGGAAAAACTGTGAAACTGTCGAGAGACAATGTTGGTAAGGGTGTTGATAACACCATGTACAGAAGCATGATAGGGACTCTGTTGTATTTGACAACAAGTAGACCTGATATTATGTATAGTGTCTGTTTGTGGGCTAGATATCAATCTAATCCAAAAGAGTCGCACTTAAAAGCAGTTAAAAGAATCATAAGGTACGTTGCTGGTACAACAAAGTTAGGTGTGTGGTACACTAAGGACACCGGTACTGAACTTGTAGGGTATACTGATTCGGACTGGGCTAGGGATGTGGTAGATTGAAAGAGTGCTACAGGGGGCTGTTTTTTTCTAGGTAACAATCTAATCTCTTGGTATAGCAAGAAAAAAAATTGTATATCTCTTTCTACAGCAGAAGCCGAGTACATTGCAGCTGGAAGTGCATGTACACAATTTTTGTGGATGAACCAGATGATAGAAGACTATGGTCTGCATAGTAGTATTTTGACTGTACTTTGTGACAATTCCAGCGCCATTGACATCTCGAAAAATCCAATCCAGCATTCTCGAATCAAACACATTGACATAAGGTGCCACTTTATTCAAGACTTAGTTGAGAGGAAGATTGTTAGCCTTGAGCATATCGGAATAGACAATCAGCTTATTGACATCTTCACAAAGGCATTAGATTTCGAGACCTTCTCTTATTTGAGAAGAGATCTCGGTATGTGCATTGTCTGAACTAATGTTGGTTTGTGATGTTGTGACACACCATATCAACATCAGTCACAACATCTGTATACTTTTGCATGTATTTTTTTTCTTTCTTTTCATACATGATACAAATGCATTCAGTTTGGTTGAATGTGCCATAAGGTTGTGTGTTGCTATAAAAGTGATGAGAAAATGGACTAACCTCTTCAATTGGGTGATTGTGGAACTTGCCCGCAGAAACTGGTTTTCTCCCAGGTCCAAAAACAAGAGGTGTTAACAGCAATTGCTGAACATATGCTATTTCTCTTCAAATCCCTAAAAAGATGAAGAAAATATGGATACAAATTGATCCAATCTTTAGATTTCACCTTCTTGAGTGATCTTGACATAGTCATTAACTTGGGTTAAGGGGTAAGTTTCCATTGACTTCGCCTGAGGCAATGCTGGTTCATAATGTTGTCGGTAATAAAAGGCAACACTGACCGAGTCACTAAAACCGTAATGTGAATATTTTTAACCTTTTTAGGTCATTAATTTTAGGCATCCAATAGGACATTCATACTTTGGAAGATGCCATCTTGTTGTGCGTAATGTGTCTTGTGTTCCTGTCTTTCTTAAATTCTCTTAATTGTGTTTTGAATTTAGCTAACTAAGTATTTCAGTGGAGTTGTTATCGGACGGCTGGACAGGTAATAACGATCTTAATTTGGAGAGTGAAAATTTACATTGCACAAAATTGATACTACTGGGCTGATGTTTCATTTAATTCAGCTCTATACTCCGGCCAATATTGTATTAAGAGTTGTGCAATTTATGTTTTCTAAAAAACAAAAAAAAAATGGGAGATAATGGTTGTAGTGGATGTGATCAAGTATCCTACATTAAGGGGGAGTGGTGTTGTGTTAAGAAAGGGAATAAAATCGTGTTTAGGCCCAGAATCCGCTGTAAGATAAAATTAGTGCTCTTTTCCTTTATTATTCTGTTTTTTCTCTCTTCTTGGCAACGGTCATTTTTTTTTTTTGGAAAGCTTAAATACCTAATATTTTTACCATTTGATCACTTCCCTATTCTCCTTCTGCGATTAAAATCTCTAGTTCTCACAAAACTATTCTATCTGCTTCGATTTTGTCTCTTGTTTTTTTATGCAAATTCTAAGGATGTCGGACCAGACCTCGCCGTCGAAAGTTCCTGAATTACCGGTAGAGTTCCGTCGCTCCGGTGAATAGGTTCATGCACTCTATGTGAAAATTGGAGGCCTGGATATACGCGCCGAAATCGATGGTGGTTCTTCTTCCAACCCACCACCGGTAACAACATCACCGCCTCCCTCGCCGCCGCTCGAATCTCATGATGTTGTCCAGCTCCACCGCCAATTGACGCCGCCCCTGAAGCGCAGGTGTTCTCAGGACAGCCCGGGAACGAGATAGACGTTGCTAATCCCCCCATTTTGGCGTTTGTTACTGAAACATTTGGCCGAGTGGGGAACCCTACCTTGAAAAGGTCCCGGCGAATGCGCAATATTCCTCCCAGAGTAGTGCCTCTTGCAGTTCCGAAGAGCCAAGAAGGGCCACGCCGCAATGTGCCAATTGAGCACATGAACCTCACGGAGGATGTCACGGTGATGTCTGAACCTGACGACGATGATTATGGCCCTGCTGCTCCAGTGGAAGGATCTGTGCCTCCTTTTGTTTCGGCCCCAAGTCTGCCGGCGAAGAAGACGCCTCGCCGGAAGCAAATTGTGAAGTTGGCCAACAAGAAATCTGCCCCGGCGGCCATCAAGGTTTCTCCAGGTTCGACTGAACAGAATACTCCTCACCCCCTTATACTATTTTGGATTTTATCTCAGGGGAGATCACTAGTTCATCCAGACCGACCACTACTGTTCCTCTGCCGTCTTCTATTCGTGATGATCAACCCACATTTGATCCTGATCTTTTTGAGTATTCCTCTGATTCATCTGTTGATATGCCTCTTCGAGATATGCTTTCAGCCTACAAGCAGGATAACAAGAAAAAGAAGAATGCTAAGGAGGCCGATGTTGGTCCCCATGTTGGTTCTCCCATACTAAAACTGCCGCAAGACAAGTCTGCCTCATCCTCTAGCTCTGCCGCTGCTGATACCTCGTCCCCTGCTCACACTTCAACTCCCTCTTCGACCTCTAATCACTCCCAGTCCTCCACGGGTACCCCATCTCGGACCTTTGAGCTTGAGGATATGGTGCCATATTCGGAGAAGTTTCTGACTACCAAGGCCGAAGAGTTGTTTGATACATACTGAACCCGACACATGATCACTGAGCGTCGAGTCCCAGTTGAGTTGTTTGAGAAACAAGACTTGGTTGCTTATCTTCATCATAAAGGTATGTATTCCACAGTCTCGACTGCCATGCATTTTGTCTGTGATATAGTCGTGGAATCCTTTACCAATATGTTACCTTCTATGGTGGATTTGGATTCTTTGAATTATGGAAAAGTTTATGTGCGTGGCAAAGTGTTTTCCTTTACCCCTGATCTCATTGATGAATTGTTAGGCACTGAGCTATATCGGGGTGATTCGACTATGGATGATATGAATGAGGTTATTAACTTTTTGTCTGGGGTTTGGTTCATGCGTGGTTTGAGAAGTTGCCTAGTACTCGTCTTTCTTCGCTTTATTCTATTCTACATAAGGTTGCCATCTGCAACTGGGTTCCCTCCAAGAACACAACGTGTGTTACACGGCCTCAGGCCGAATTTCTGTATAAGCTTGGGAGAGGAATCAAGTTTAGCTTCGGGAAGCATGTTTTTGTCATTGTCACTAATTTTGCCACTACCAAGTCCGCTGCCTCGCTACGCTTTCCTTCGCTGATTTTTAGCGTGCTGGAGAATCAGGGATTGCCGATTCTTCCCGATGATGTGCTCACAGGTGAAGCTGACTGGTTTTCTTTGAGAGGTCAACACATTACAGGTGCTCGGGTTATTGGTCTTCCTTGGCAGGCGCCTTTCCAACATGGTCCGCATTTCTGCGCAGATTCTTCGTGCGCATGTGGCTTGGATTGATTCGAATATGTCCCAACTGAGAGCACTTCGTAGATCTCTTGTGGAGGCCCTTTCGCCTTCTGGTCAAAAAGGGGGAGATGAGGTTGAGGTTGGCAACGCGGAGAATGATAATGATGATGGTGATGAGGATGTTGTTGCTGTCGAGGCCTTGGCAAGTCTTGCTTGAGAAAAACGAAGGAATAGGATTCGCTCTCGCAATATGGCCTTGAAGAAGATGAAGAGAAAGCAGATGAAGAAGAGAAAGGATAGGGGTGAAGGAACTTCGACATCCCCTCGTCGTTTGAAGAGGGTCCGAAGTCAATAAGTTCCTTTTTAGTCTGTTTTGTGTTGTTAAGTGATTTTCTGAACAATGCTAATTTGTAATGTTGGTTTTTTTTTAACAACATTGGGTATGTTATTTAGGGGGAGTTTTCCAACTTAGGGGGAGTTAGTAGTTTTTGTTTGAAATTGTTTTTGCGTCTTAGTATTTTGTCCAAAAAGGCAAAAGTGGGAGATTGTTGAGGAATTTATTCTTGGCAATAATTCCTATTTTGTTATTTGCCTTTCTTAGGCACAAAATTAATTAGGAACTCTAGATTGTGTTTCCTAGTTTATTTATAGGACTTTATTTTCCTAGATTTTAGTATGCTTATTTACCAATTTTAGAATTATAGGATTGTCTATTTAAGACAAGAGAAGACTAAATCTTGGGAACACTTTTTGACGCACGAATTTTTGAGAGAACAGACGCAACGCAAGACGCATAACAAGGAAAGGAAGTGAAGACTACTTGGAGCCATTGTTCGAGATCAACAAGTTCTTCAAAGTTGCGTAACCAACGGAGAAGAACTTATCATCACGGCAACAAGTATTTAGTATCAAGTTTTTGATATTTTAGTTTTCATATATTACTTCATACTTTTTGTATTGATCGTGAACTGAATTTAATTTGTTGTGTTCTTAAGTTTTATTTTCGCTGCATAATTTTCGTTTTAACTCTGGTTGATATTGGTGGTCAGTATTGGTTAACATTGATAACAACATCATAAAATTGAGACTTATTTTCAAAACCGCAGACATTCAAATTTTACAGACTATTTAATTTGTACGGGGTGTTCTCATAAATTATTGAGGTGCCAATATATTGTCCCATGAAGAATTCAATATTGATAATAACAATTGTAACTCATAGAATAAACGTTTGTAATCCATATTAAACAAATGTACAGTTATAATTAATTGTCTGCACAAGACCATACTCTTAACTTAGAAAAATGTTATTAAAACTTTCATAATTATCCATCGAATTTCATACTTACAACTATAGAATATAATTATTTGTAAATCTATAAACAGAAGATTATTTGCTTATCTTCTATAGAATATTATATATTTAAATACATGACATATTATTTCATTGAAAATGAATTAGAMTAATACATTAATATAAGTTTCGTTAATTTGGTAAGTTTAATGGTTTGTATAATCTCCTTCCATTAGTTAATGTTATAATAATTTTTTCGTTATTTTTATCTTCAAACATTAATAATAAATTTACAATATATACATTAATAATGAAAACAATATTAATACATATGAAGTTTCGATATGTTAATTTATTTAAGAGTTGAATTTAAAATTTTATGTCGTAAAGGATTAAAAATTTTATCCCTACGACGACGATGGTAACATTGTTAGTAAGACAACAAATATTGTGTACAAAGAAAATTTTCAGAACCTCAAGTAAACTTTTTCTTTATTGCATAAACAATTCTATTTCCACTATTTATAAAATTTTTTCCTTTTTCTTTTATTATGTATTATTTCGTTCTGTCAGCGTAATACGCGGATTGTTACACTAGTAATTATATAGTTCTCTAATATCTTTTACCACGTTTTCATTTTGTTTTTTTTATTTTTTATGTTTAATTGTATTATTTGAGAATTATAAATAATTTATTTCTGCTAGAGTGAGAGGCGGTCTTTCTCATCTCCTCAACTTGTGACCAGGTGGCTTGATTTTTTTTTTCTCAGACCTATTATATCTTTTATTTCAACAAAAATAAATGATCGGGAAAAATCATCAACAATAATAAACGAGTATTTCTTACTACCAATACTCTCAACTTCAATTGGACCCATGAGTTATATGTGGACGAATTAACATTCATTCATAAAGTTGTAGGAATATATCAACTTCTAGCTTCCTAATTGATCTATGAATAATACAAAATATTTATGTAGTGGTAAAAACCTCTTGGGAAGATTCACAAATAACTAATGTGCTCAATCAATATGCTCAAAATGAACCCTGTTTATAACAATCGAAAAAAAATAAAAAAATGAACCATGTATATAGACACTTAATCGCCAACACCAAGAACGACAGAATAACTTGCGAGATATAAAAATTCAAATTACCTTAGATGCAGGCCCTTCGGTAGAGAAGGTTTAGAAAAAGATGAGCAACAAATTCGGAACTTTCTTTTCTAACACAACATGCAGTCGTAGGCATAAGTAATCAAACTACATTTTTTAGATAGAGTAATAGAAATTTATCATTGAGTTGGATGACACTATAACTTGTACTCGCAAACCCAGGTTCGTGAGTAATGAATTGAATCTATTCATTGATGTCATTTCCAGGAAAGAGGTTGAAATTAAGGCGAATTTAATTAATTATAATTAATATATATTTTACTACGGCCGGCTTAAAAAGAATTAATAGCGTTTTACAATTGTTATAAATAACCCGTTCTGGTATATTAGGTATAAAAAAAACTCACCTCGCCTTGCAACGGTTTTAACGATATCCGTTATCAAACATTACATCGGTTATTCTAATGACCGATAAAATTTACTAAGCAAACTTTGACAACAGTTGTTGAACAACACTGTTATTACATTACCATTATAAAAGGCCATTTTTACAGTAGTGGTAATTAAACATTTATTTATGAAATATCAATTTGCGGTTTGAAGCTAAAATAAACACAGAGAGAACTATTGGAATATCCTTGCGAAAAAACATAACAAAAATAATATGTGAGAGCACCTTTTATAATGAGAAATTGGAGATGTACGAATGGCTAATTCAATATCAACATTAAATTCACACAACAGTTAATTATTTATAAGGCCATTTAGTGGCCATTTGGGGAGCAGAAAATCGTCCGTTCGCCCTTTGTTGTAACAAGCAGTAATCCCCATGGAGGACAATCATCCTTCCTGTCCGCAAGTGTTTGATGTCAAGTACTATGCTCACGGGCACAATGTCCCTTGGGCGGAATCGAATTCCAAGTGATACGGATCAAACCACCAATGCAAATGGACCCTTCCTATTTTTTGATTGTAGAATAAATTGCTCGACAAGGGCTCACGTATAAATGAAATAATAACATATCAATGCATGCATCAAAATAAGAAACACTAAATTTATAATTGATCAATTGAAATCGGTTTGAACTTAATTCTTCTCCATTAATTATTTGAGAACAAAAAACACAAAATGAAAAGATTACACATATTGTTGATGTAGAAATCAACCAGGACACAATTAAACGAGCTATATATTTGCACTGCACGCTTGCATACAAACATGCTAGCCTTGCAGCTTATTTCGAGATTGAAGTGGAGAAGAATGATGAGCAGCACTATTCATAATCGCATGCAATTATATACCCAAACGGATAAATCCAGATAAACTGGTGTTCCGAACCAACCCTGTTGTTGTATTGAGAATCGTTCCCGCGGATTGAATAGCAGAGACAAGAGTACCATTAGCGGCGGAGAGCACGGGGCAAATAACCGCAGAGTCGAGTGGAAGCCGGGCAGTGGCAACGCATGGAATTATATTTGTGAGGTTGAATAAAGAACTACCGATAAATCCTAGTAAAGCAGGAACAGTAGTAAAAATATTAATCGTCCCGTTAGCACCGGTGGTGCCTTGACCGGCAGTGATTGACACACCAGCAACGGTACAACTCAGGCTAACAGGCACCCCAGCGACACCCTGCCCACCTTGCACCGGACAATTTGCGGTGGGCGTGCAACAAAGTCGGCCTTCTACTCTAAGGCCTCTAAGAGTTAACGCCTGGCCGTGGGCTAGGGGATATGAGGCCGCAAAGAGGAGGGCAATCAGGAAAACAGCGGAGACACGATCATTGGAAGCCATTTTAATTCGGCCGGAGATAGATTAATTTATGTGTAATTAATTGTGTGATACAAATACACAACACTATGTTTTAATGCTTGATTTGTACTGTTATGTTCAAATGTAAGGAATATCACTTCTATTTATACTTGATTTGTTCCCCCAAGTAGCCTCTCTTTTTCCTTTTAGAAATTAATATTAATAAAATATTCCATATATTAAAATCACATTAGCAAGTCTCAAGTAGGTGTTTAGGGGTGGGCTTCTCTATATGTTGTTGTTTTAATGTTGTGCCCTTTTTTTGTTCCATGTTGTGTTCGTGTCAATCGGCCTATTTTAATTCCCTAATTTTTTTACTATCCATTTATATGAAACTAATATAAATACTTAACATTTAACATAAAAATCTAAGAAATGTATATGCGTAAACATTACAGTTCACTTTGATATTGTTATCTCTGTTAATCGGCCTATTTTAGTTTACTGTAAAAACAAATACAAGTGTATCATTTTAGCCCCATAGATCATGAAATGAGTTTCTAATATTGGTATGGCAAAATACATTTTAGGCCTGTTTTAGTTTCTAATACTATTAATATCAATACTTTTTCTTTATTGTTAGATTGTGTCATGATAACATATACATAAAATACTTTTGATCTACTGATATCTACTAAATAGTAACTTCTTTGTGAGATTGCGTCACCATAAAATACATATAAAATATAAATTCTATTTGTTCTTTATTTTTATTTTTCCTTCCAAGTATATTACTATCACACATAAATGAAATATATACTTTATGGAAAAGTAAGAAAATAAAAAACAAATATGCACACTAATGTCTCTCTCTTTATCTTCTTCTTCTTTAATCATTCATTCCAAGTTCAACTTGTCGCAACTTGATAAAAGCTATTAGTAGGCTTAAATAGAATAATTCTGCCCAGCCTGCTGCATCATAGTAGGTCTAASGCGGGGATGGGTAAAGCCACATCATAAGTTTAATTCCTATAACAATGAACTGTGACAATATCGGGCCGCCAAATTATTGGTATTATTATATTGTATTTAATAATATTTAATTATAAAATTATTAGTTAAATATTTAATTTAAAATTTTTTAATAAATAAATATTTACTATTTATCAATTCGATATTATGAACTCAATGGTAAACAAACAGGTGTTTAGGTAGTGTAACATTTCAAGATCGCTCTAGAGATCTGACGGTTAGCACATTGTACCAAAGTGAGTCTCTTTTAGCACACTTTATTATTACTCACGCGTATCCGAGAGACTTAGCACATTGTACCAAAGTGAGTCTCTTTTAGCACACTTTATTATTACTCACGCGTACTCCGAGAGACTTATCAGGAGTTCACTTATCCTACCTCTACTCATGTCAACCACATTTAACTTTGAAATTTTGATAAGAGGGCTTTCACAAAAGAAAATTTTATTTGATAGTATTAGTTTACCGATTAAATCTATTAAATTTTTTAATTAATCTTATGATTTGTAATGTTACAAGTATATGGATATAACCTCATTGAGAATTGCTTTTAATCGTGACATCATGATAAGGTAAAAGAAGAATTTGTATAACTGGAAAATTTTGGTGCTCAGCTAATTCAAATGTAATATTTCACTATAACGCTTTAATTAATCTCATGATTTGTAATGTTACAAGTAGATGGATGTAACCTTAGTAAGACTTGTTGAAATAAAAGTAGCGAGCTCATGATGAGCTTATACATTCAAATGCGAGCTAATGTAAACTTTATATAAGTATAGGCTAGATGAGTAGAATGTACTATATAATCTCAGTAATATTTTTCATGCCTTAAATCAATGAAATACACAACTATTTATAGTAAAATAACAGACTAAGGTTGCTCTAGATCCTATGGTCAGAAATGCTACAGTACATCAGACAACGACATCTATGATCGTGCGGTCAATAATGCTACAGTATAATTTGACAGTTGTACAAGATAGGAGTGTACTGATTTAAGGCTGACATCACGGGATGTGGTGTAGGCTCCATGCACACCTCTCGTGTTGAGACCTATCAGGTCGGCACTCGCTCGACCTAAACCTAGCAGATCGCCACCCATGCGGCCTTAAGTTATCAGGTCGTCAAGTAGGTCCGCGATCATGCAACCTAAATCCATCAGTTCAATGTGACTTATTAATTCGTATGCATTTATCTTGATTTTTACACATACTAGTGCAAAAAAGTCGATTAGAGGCGGTTCAAAATAACCTTCATAGGCGGTTATGAATTGCCTCTTATAGTAGCAACGCTTAAAGTAAAAAAAATCGGGTGGCGGTTCAAACCGCCGCTTAAAATTGACATTGGGTGGCGGTTCTTAGATAAGAAGCTAAGAAGCGCTGCCAATAATACTGAGCAGTAACATCGYTTTTTTAAGAAACCGATGTCGTTGACACGAACATTAACATTGGTTTGAATATAACCCCTCTAAATTCCAAATAACAAATTAAAAAAAAAAGAATTAAATGTCCATTCTGTTTTACCTATTCTCATCTCAACTTATAAATACCAAAACAATTGCAATTTAATTAATATTTCATGAAAATTAAAATTTATCAACATAAAATGTTTAACAAAAGCATCCAATATACTTTTGAAAAAATTAAATTACAATTTTACAAGAAAAAAAAACAATATCAAACTAATTAGGGCAGTGGTCGGGCCGGCTGTCGGGCGAGATCGTGAAGCCCGACGYGAGAAACAGGATCGTGAAGCCCAACGGGAGATCATGGCTGACATGGACTTCCCTTCTTGCCCTAAAAATAGCCAAAACACACAAAGTATTATATATTGCTAAAAAACGATCACGTCTTGCAAGATAGGAAAACTTACCCTCAAAGTTCACAGGTACATAAACAAAAGTCAATTGTTGTCTAATATATTCTTTTGTTAAAGTATACTCATTTGTACCTGTTAACACCAAAGTACATTCTCTACAATCAGAAAATGAGAAAATCAGCTAACTCAGTTTACATGGCAAAAGTCAAACAAAGAGAGGCAAATATAAGGGAGTCCTGGTAATTTTCAAAGATAACCCTTTTTTATAAAGCAAAATCTCAGGGCTGTCTTTTAAAATTTGACCCTATAATTTTACGACTCTAAATTTTTTGCAACAAAAATCTTTAGGAATGAAACACCATTTAATAATGCCTTGGATTTTGTTTGGAGAACATCTTATTGCCTTTCAACATTACCGATAGAAATTTATAAAGAAACGAAAARTTCTGTTACCGTTTACATCCATTTGCAGATATTATCCACTAATAAGTTAACACACTAGTGCAGAAACAGCTTTTAAGAACGCGTGTTTCTGCATATGAAGAACGCCCTGCTGAGACGTTCTGTATGGAGCTGTTCTTGAAAGTCTGACAATCAAGAACGCCTTAGTAGGGCGTTCTTGATTGTCAGACTTTCAAGAACGGTTTTTCAGAGACGTTCTTAAAAAAATCTCAACCATTCTAGAAAGTCAGTTTTGCAACTCTGGAAAGTACTTTCCAGAACGTCCTTTTTTAAGACGTTCTGGAAAATATACTTTCCAAAACGTCCATTTTTAAGGCGTTCTGGAAAATGTACTTTCGAGAACGCCGGAATATGGGACGTTCTAGATAGTATATTTTCCAGAACGGCTAAAAAAACAGGCGTTCTGGAAAATGTATTTTCCAGAACGTCTCTAAAACAGACGTTCTGGAAAGTATACTTTCAAGAACGTCTCCAAAAACAGGCGTTCTGGAGACGTATACTTTCGAGATTGTCTGAAAAAGGGACGTTCGGGAAAGTAAGTGCTGCCAATAATACTGAGCAGTAACATCGGTTTTTTAAGAAATCGATGTCGTTGACACGAACATTAACATCGGTTTGAATATAACCCATCTAAATTCCAAATAACAAATTAAAAAAAAAGAATTAAATGTCCATTYTATTTTACCTATTCTCATCCCAATTGATAAATACCAAAACAATTGCAACTTAATTCATATTTTATGAAAATTAAAATTTATCAACATAMAATGTTTAACAAAAGCATCCAATATACTTTAAAAAAAAATTAAATTACAATTTTACAAGAAAAATATATAAAAAAACAATATCAAAATAATTAGGGCAGTGGTCGGGCCGGCTGTCGGGCGAGATCGTGAAGCCCGACGGGAGAAACAGGATCATGAAGCCCAACGGGAGATCATGGCTGACATGGACTTCCCTTCTTGCCCTAAAAATASCCAAAACACACAAAGTATTATATATTGCTAAAAAAACTACAYGTCTTGCAAGATAGGAAAACTTACCCTCAAAGTTCAGAGGTACATAAATAAAAGCCAATTGTTGTCCAATATATTTTTTTGTTAAAGTATACTCATTTGTACCTGTTAACACCAAAGTACATTCTCTACAATCAGAAAATGAGAAAATCAGCTAACTCAGTTTACCTCATCCCAATTTATAAATACCAAAACAATTGCAATTTAATTCATATTTCATGAAAATTAAAATTTATCAACATAAAATGTTTAACAAAAGCATCCAATATACTTTAAAAAAAATTAAATTACAATTTTACAAGAAAAATATAAAAAAAAAACAATATCAAACTAATTAGGGCAGTGGTCGGGCCG
>BMAC01001481.1:0-17784 GCA_014905375.1 Phtheirospermum japonicum
TCAGGCTACTCACTGGCTTTTTGCATGAAAGAGTTTTGAATTGACGCTGCTTTTAAGGTTTTGCGAAATCAATTGCGTCCAAGTACCATTTTACAATATATAAAGAATAATTTTGAAAACTTTATGCACTTATACACGCTCAAAGACAAGAACCTCAAATCAAACTTAATTAACTTCGACAGGCAAGCCATACAAACACAATATCGCGCGGGGAATAGCGTGATTATCATCATTGCATGTGCTTGAATAAGTTTCAGTCTTGATATCTCTTTGATACCGCTGTGTGTAATTGACTTTGAAAATGAGGTTAAGGCACATATAAAACCCTATTTTCGGCCATATTCATATATTTTTTTTAGCCACTATAAATTCCGAATGAGCCAATCATAGCCAAATAATCCATGCCTATAGCCATGAGTGATTTTATTTTTGAGTCGACCCCTACTAACCCATTAAAAACGTGGGGTAGGAGTTCGCTATTTTTCTTTGTTATTAGTGTTTTGGAAACTTTGTTAGGAAATTTTGTTAGGAATTTATGATTTTTATGAATTTTTGTAAGACCACCATCCGAAAAAAATAAATAATAATAATAATAATAATAATAATAATAATAATAATAATAATAATAATAATAATAATAATAATAATAATAAAGACCCCATAAAAAGAAAAAAAAAGGAGGAAATAAAAAAAGAGAAAAAGAAAAATAAGGATGGTGAATCTTGGTGAATTTTTGTTACTCATTGCCTACGCGCTAATAAAGGCTTGTGTTTTATTGTTTATTTTCTTGAAACCTAATGTTTAAAGGCAAGAGTTGTGTTGTAAATTGTAAAGAAGCATATTATAAGCTTCAATTGTGTTAAGTGGTTTGAGCTTCAAGTCGGATTTAGAGTTACGAGTTGGGAAATAGCCTAAGTTTAAAGGCTACGTTATGAGTGTTTAGTGAGGTTTTTCTTTTGAACGAGGTGAAGCATTTGCTTCGTTATTAGATTAGATTGGGTGAGTTATTTAGCCACACGACTTATATATTCCATACCCGTCCAAAGAGCCTTACATTACAACCCGAAAAGACCTTTTTCGATTCTTAGTTCGATAACACACTTAATTTGCAATTGAAAAGAGATTGATTTTCAATTCTTGTTTATTGTGCTTGTATTTGAATGATTTGAGCATATACACGTCCTATGCAGAAAATTCTTGAGTGCTTTGAGCGAACACCCATATATATTTCCCTTTTGAGAGGATGCATGAATTTTGATTTTGGAGCGACAATGTAATAAGGGTTGAGTGTTGAAGTTGCGTGACTTGTATCTATATTTTCAAGATTATGTATGTAGCACGGCACGACTCATTGCTTGGACTGATTTTCATACTTGTTAGTCTTTGAAACTATCGTTTGTTCGAGGACAAACAAACCAATTAAGCGTGGGGTAATTGATTAACATGAATTTGTCTTGATTTTAGTTAGTATTTTAGTTTATTTTTGTTATTGTTTTCGGTGAAAGTTGGATAGATTGAGCATATTTTCACATTTTCTTATCTCCAACTTGTTTTACCGTATTTTAATTAATAATTAATTAATTTTATGTTTATTTTAGTTATTTTGAGGTATTTAGGTTTGGACGTAGTCAAGAATGGGCAAACGAGTAGAGTTTCAGCGAAAACGGGCCGCGATTTGAAGAAATGACAGTTTTGGGCCTTCTAGAAGGGATGTCTCTGGGCTCAACCGGTATAGAAAGCTGGGCTGGCATCACCTCCTGATTATGGCCTTCTAGAAGGGTCGTTTCTGGGCTCAACCGGAACCCTAATTTTGACCCCTTTTCCAAGCCACCTACACCTATAAATACCCCCACCCCCTCACATTCGAAAATACACATTATTCCTAGGGTTTTTAAGGCCTTTTGGGGGTTGACAACCCCAAGAGTGCCATTTTATTTTCTTAGTTTCTCTTGATAATTCTTAGTTTTTAAATTTTTAGACTTTAGATTAATTTAGATTCAAGATTTCGTCGTGGAACGCTGCTATTTTCTTCGTTTAATTAGTAAGTACTTATATCTTATGCTCTTTAATTTAGTTCACATGCTTTCAATTAGTTTAATTAAATCTTTTAGAATAATTATTGTTTCCATGATGAATTGTGATTATGATTGTGTTGGGATTGTGATGTTGAGATTGATTATTATTATTAGCTAGATCTTATGGGTCTAGAGTCTAGATTCGTTGTGAACCATCAATTGGGAAACTCTCAAGCGATCGTGGAGACGAATCAAAGCTCTAGAACCCTAGTTTCTTAAATCGTTTTAAAATCTTTAATTAATTTTCTCTTAAAATAAGTAATTTCTAGATTTAATTTAATTGCTCATAGTTTAGATAATTTTTAGATTTAATTAATTAGTTCATAGTTTAACTAATCCTTAGATTTAATTTATTGCTCTTAGTTTAATCTTTAGTTCTTAAAATAATCAAACAAACCCCCTTGTCCGCGTGTTTAGATTAGTTTTATTTTTATTTTCTTATTCGTGAAAACAAACACAAAATGAACTTCCGAATCTAGCTTTCCTCTGAGATCGACACGAGTCAACTTACCCACCTACAAGTGATCACGTTCTCTTGCGGGCGAATTTTTTAAAATTGACAACTTTAAATAAAAATAGGTGCGAAAAAGTTCGAATCAATGAAAAAAAAAGGAGAAATAAAAAAAGAGAAAAAGAAAAATAAGGATGGTGAATCTTGGTGAATTTTTGTTACTCATTGCCTACGCGCTAATAAAGGCTTGTGTTTTATTGTTTATTTTCTTGAAACCTAATGTTTAAAGGCAAGAGTTGTGTTGTAAATTGTAAAGAAGCATATCATAAGCTTCAATTGTGTTTAAGTGGTTTGAGCTTCAAGTCGGATTTAGAGTTACGAGTTGGGAAATAGCCTAAGTTTAAAGGCTACGTTATGAGTGTTTAGTGAGGTTTTTCTTTTGAACGAGGTGAAGCATTTGCTTCGTTATTAGATTAGATTGGGTGAGTTATTTAGCCACACGACTTATATATTCCATACCCGTCCATAAAAGCCTTACATTACAACCCGAAAAGACCTTTTCCGATTCTTTGTTCGACAACACACTTAATTTGCGATTGAGAAGAGATTGATTTTTGGTGCTTGTTTATTGTGCTTGTATTTATATGATTTGAGCGTATACACGTCCTATGCAGAAATACTCGAGTGCTTTGAGCGTACACCCATATATATTTCCCTTTTGTGAGGATGCATGAATTCGATTTTGAAGCGACAATGTAATACGGGTGGAGTGTTTGAAGTTGCATTGCATGTACCTATATTTTCAAAATTATTTAAGTAGCATAGCACGACTCATTGCTTGGACTGATTTTCATTTCTTGCTATACTTTGAATCTATCGTTCGTTCGAGGACGAACAAACCAATTAAGCGTGGGGTAGTTGATTAGCACATATTTGTCCTTATTTTTAGTAGGTTTATAGCTTGTTCTTCTTATTATTTTTGGTATAAGTTGGGTAGTTTAAGCTCTATTTCGTATATTCGTACTCTCAGCTTATTTTACCACGTTTTGACCTAGATTGATGCAAATAAGTGATTATTTGTGGTTTTTCACTTTACAGCTAAGTAACCGGACGAGCTCAGCGCCTAATTAGATGAAGTTGATGTTCGATAAATGGAGAACGGGCTTTTCGGTGAACGAGTAGCAAAAAGATAGAAAGAGACGGAGGCAGACGTGCAGCCGCGTCGACTGACGCGACCGTCGACGCGAGCCATGGCCTGCGTTAGTCGACGCAGCATCGACGCAACATCGACGCTACTTGCTGAAGCGTCGATGTCGACGCACCTATGCCGACGTAACGTCGACGCTACTTGCTGAAGCGTCGATGTCGACGCACACCATCGACGCACCTGCCCAGCCGACGTGCACACCTGCCGACCAAGTCCTGTCGAGTCCTGCCGAGCACTGGCACGCGTCAGTCGACGCACCGTCGACGCGACGGCCCAGAATCGAGATTTTAGGGTTTCTTATGCTCCAAGTCAAGGGAAATCTATTTAAACCCTTCTAAGTCCGTCCCAAATCCAGACACCTCTCCCCCATACTCTGAAAATACGATCTTTTGGTTCGAGAACAACACCATCCGCATCCATATAACAACAATTGATCGAGATCGAGGATTCGAGGATCGCTAGCTTCAACCGTCCGTTCGTGATTCATTCTTCGACCGAGATCAACCGCCTCTCCGGATTAGCTGGAGAATCTACTGCATTCCTTAGGTTAAATAAGTATTCAAACTCTTTTATCGCTTTCTTAGATTAATTTATGCAATTAAGTAGTAGTTTCTAATAATTGTTCTTGAGTTATTTGATGTTTCGAACCTTAGATA
The DNA here is from genome assembly GCA_014905375.1 of Phtheirospermum japonicum. Classification (NCBI taxonomy): domain Eukaryota; kingdom Viridiplantae; phylum Streptophyta; class Magnoliopsida; order Lamiales; family Orobanchaceae; genus Phtheirospermum; species Phtheirospermum japonicum. The sequence goes on from BMAC01001481.1 coordinate 4,390, forward strand.
TTTTTTATATTGCAATTCGTAATCTTAGTTCAATTAATGTTTAGTTATTATTCATGCTTGGTTAGTTTACTTCGTTTACATTTCGTTCTAGATAATTGATGTTCGTTTATGCTAGTTGATCTTGTTTAAAGTTCTTAGAATAGTTTCTCTAGTTTATAAGTTCAAATTGTTGAATTAAAATACCTAGTTTTAATTAGAGTTCATGCGTTTCAAATTCCTAGATAATCAAAACAATCAACCCCCCCCCCCCCCACCCCCCATGTATGTGATATTGAATTGAACAAACTATTCGAGAATTCCGATTGTATGTTCCTCGAGAGACGACTCGAGTCAAGTTGCCAAACTACGCGCGACCCCGTTATCTTGCGGTCAAGCTATTGATCTTTTGACAAATTTCCATAAGTAGGCAACACAAAAGCTTGAATCAGTACTAACCGTCAGTAATCCCACGGTAAACCTTCTTCTGATGGATTTGCTGATGACAATGAACGTCAGTATTACCTTTTTTAGAGTGGTGTACGTCTACATGTAACCTATCTAGTTAACAAACTGAGTAGGTATACGAGCAATTCTAACCACGAGCATTGGAATGAGTTAAATGGGTATTGATATACTTGATGTACACTATGACTATGGGCTATACTACTCAAAATACTCATCCGCCTTTCTTGAAGGGTATAGTGATGCTACTTGGATTTCGGATTCAAAAGATTCGCATTCGACTAGTGGGGTATATCTTCTGTATTGGAGGTGGAGCGGTCTCGTGGAAGTCCACGAAACAAATGTATATAACTAGATTCACCATATATAGAACCCGAGTCTATAACTTTAGACAAAGCTGCTGAAGAAGTAGAAAGGCGTTGTAATTTCTTAAGCATGTGCCACCCATGTTGGTTCACTGCAATAGTCAATCAGCTATTGGAAGGGCACATAGCTACATGTACAATGATAGGGTTATACATATTCGCCGAAGACATAAAACTATTAGACAATTACTCTCGAATGGTGTAGTATCCATTGATTGTGTTATGTAAAATGATAATATTGTGGATCCGTTCATAAAGAGACTTGATTGAGATCAATTGAGCAAATTACTAGAGGGAATGTGTTTAAATCCACAAACTAAAGAATGATCACGGCGGCAACCAACCTTGTTGAATGAAGATCCCACAGTTGGTTCAATGGGAAAACTAAGTTATACGAATTCAACTAAATACTTGGAAGAAGATGAATGTTTCAATGCTCATTCCTAAAATGCAATCCAAGTTCAACAACCTGAAAACTTGTGGTGAGGTTAAGTCTTCGGGACTTTTAATGAATCTATAACCTTGCAAAGGTAAATTTTATTAGGGTAATTTGATGGGAGGTCATCTATATAAGTGTGAAGTGAGACTCGATTGAAATGTAAATACTTATGAATTCCAAGTGTTGTCCATGTCCAATAAGAACACAAATTAAGAACGGAAAAGGTGTTAGAGCCTTATTGTGTGAATATTATTGTCTCGATATATAAGATGGAGGAATAGTTCAAGGCATCACATCCATTAAGCCTCCAGTATATGCGATGATATTTAAAGGAGGGTTCAAAGTCACAAGCTACCTAAACTAGTGTTGTAAATTCTTATGAGAACTAAGCACAAGAGTCAACATACATACATACATACATACATACATACATACATGCATTAATTTCCACTCATGTGGGGGATTGTTGAAAATTCGGTTTAGAATAAGGTATGTTGACCTACTTTGAATGTTTTTTTATGGCTAAAAATTTAATTCGTTTATAATTAAATGGTACTCGAGTAATCTATATTTGTATAGATAATCGTAGCATCTCAAAACCAATATTTTGTGTGTGAGAAATAAATATTTAAAATTAGCCATTCAAAAGGGTGACCTTGAGCAGACTAGGGTCTTGGCCCAGCTTCTCTCCAGGAATATTAATCCTATTTTGCCCCAAATCCGATTGAACTTTTGTTTTAAACAATTAGGCTCCACCCTATAGTAATTTGGGCTTGGCCCAATCATGATGTTATTACTTGGTCTCCAATCCCGAGTTAAACCACTCTCTATGTAGTTGAAGCACTTTGAGTGCCACTAAATGAACAATTTTCGTGGAAAGTTCCAACCCACTAACTGCTCAAGCCCACTATCTACAACTTCCACGGATAGAAGTATATGAATAAGACAACTCAGGCTGAAGTTTAATAATGAATCATTCTAGATCACTAGAGCTTTGAAGTGTAAGTGTGATATAGGTTTAATAATGTTATTTTAAGCAGTTGTATCTCTGGGAACACTACGCTAGTTCTGTCAGCACTATATACAGAGCGTATTTATCTTGCGCAAAGAGGAACATCGCCTTGTCTTTTCCATCTCATTTCTGTTCTTAATTTCTTTTCAAATTTTTCTTGTGTGTGTGTGTGTTTCGTTCAACTGTAGGAATTGTTGTATGGTTTAGTCATTTTTCCATTTTCTAATGTCCGTAACAATTTAATAATACAACTCTTTGTGACCAAATTGACATATTTTGCATATGAGAGACTTGATAAGTGGTGATAAACTTGTAATTGACAATTTTGCAATTATATTAAGGGGAAATTCTACGGTGCCGTGAAGGCACCATTCCTCACTTATTATCAACCATTGGATCAATTTAAACTTATAAATATTAAAAGATGGATGGATGTAAATGCACGTGGGGTAGGGGGCATGGTTCCGTGAAGGCACCGTAGTCATTTCCTATATTAAGTATTTGTCAAATCTATCACGAAAGTGTTTGGGCTTATACATTACATTAGAACTTTTACAATTGGGTTGATTAGTTGATCTGGGCCGAGCTTGCTAGATCAAACAAAGCAATTGGGTCAGATTGAGCCAGATAAAAAATATTGCACTGGCATTTTCATGGTCCAAACCCGATACAAAGTATGAAAAATGTTTGAGCTTAAAGTAACCCAATCAAAAATAATAATAATAATAATAATAATAATAATAATAATAATAATAATAAATAAGTTGGTATTACATAATATCAATCCACCTCTTGACCCATAATCAAATGAATATTTAATAATTTGGGTTTATTAAATAAATAATACTTTTTTTTATTCAAAATTACCAAAATAATACATTTTTAAAAACGATTGCTTTTTTGGGTCAAGGCGTCCCGGGTATGTTTGCTCGAAAATTCTTTTTCGCGCTCAAATGAAAAAAAAAACATATGGGGGGCGGGACGCCTTTCCCAAGGGCGTCCTGGGTGTTATGCAAAATCAAAAAAATTGTAACCCTAACCCATACTATTTATTTATATTAATCTATTTATTGGTTATTTATTTATTTATAATATTTTAGGTAAAATAAATAAATATATCATAATTATATCAAAAAATTAAAAGAATTTTTATATCAAGATAAAAAATACAACAAGATCAAAATACAACAACAAATAAAAATTAAATAAAGGATAATAATTAAATAAAAATACTACTGATAAATGGGGAGTCTTGTCACCAACAAGGTTGGATAATTATTATATAAAAATTTTATTAAATAAAGGAAAAGCAAAATATTACACACTTAATTAAATAAATAACTAGAGGACGCGAAAAAATACAAAGTGAACCACCCGATAGAAAATTTCCACACAATTAAATTTAATTACATAATATGCAAATAGTACTAGATATAATGTGATCGCGTGCCACACAGCTTCTTCTTTTCCTTGTCACTGCGTAGGTCATGATCATGTGGTCGTTTGGGGGCTGGTGGTTCCGGCACTTGCTCGTCATCTTCGCCCTCATATGCCAGACGACCCCAAATGTGATGTGCACGATCCGCAGTTTCAGTAGGAAACGACATCGGAATTGGTGTCGTATGGAAGTGTGGGCGCAAAAAGCCCATGTCAGGTGCGAAGTGGGGGTCGTACTGCGGATAATAAGTATTAAGAAGATCGGTAAACGACTGCCCAACACATGTAGGAGTATAAAACTCGGATGATCTAAATGTTGGAATGTAATCACCCCCCTCGTTATACGATGACGGACCAACAGGATCTACATTCAAGTTGGGCAATAACCTATTATTTCAATATTATTCAAAAGATAAATACATCTAAAATAGTTATTAAAGGATCACAGGTTTACCATGATGGATGACTGGCGGTGGCCCGGGTAGGACAGCGGATGCCCTACGACGAGAGGATGTGGAAGGGCCAGATATGCTCCGTCTTGCACTACTCGAAACGGATGCCCTGCGTTCATCTGGAGCATTACGAGGTACATTTCTCCTGGACGGCCCCGATATGCTTCGTCTTCCGCTGCCGGATGCATATGTCGTGCGCTCATCTGGAGCATCCTCATAGAACTCCTCACGAATACGCAGTCGTTGCATCATCTCATCAGCAACCGAATCAACTACATTGTGCATACGACGATAAGAGTCAAGATCGTCGGCGCTAGCCTCTGAAGAAACATGACGAAGTTGCTGACTCCACGTGCCCTACAAAACATAGAAGGTTGAACTTCAAAACTAAGAAATAATTAAATTAATTGATTGAAAAAAAAAGCGAATAGGAATTGTTACAATGGCATCGTAAACGCCGACGTCTGATGGCTGGTATCCTCCCTCTACATGTCTTTGTAGAGGAGTGATGAATCGATTTGTGTGCTGATGGTACCATCTTCGATATCCGCTCGCCGTAACCGCATCTGTCTGAACTGGAGGGCCTTCTATCCTGGTAGACCATCGCACCTCCCATGCTTGGACCCATGCATGATGACGTTCAGTCCATTGAACATGATGCTCATGTCCTCGAGAGACACTGTGTAATGCCTCAACGTCAACGGTGGTGGTTGCTGGTGTGTTCTGACGTATGCCGAACTGTCGGGTTACACGATCGGGAAAATGAATCTCGACAATCGACCAACATATCAGTGGGCACTGGCTCAGCCAGTTATCAGTCAGGCATCTCTCCCCTAGCACTTGTATTTCAGGTGCGGCCAAGTCGTACGGTTCCCACGTCTACTGCACATTTGAATAATCATTGTTAATTTTTACCATATCATAACTATAGGCGATATTCATGAACGTACACTACCTCCCGCTCGTGCAGCCTATCAAGTGACTCGCGGAATACACGTAACGTACTCCTAGAGCTCCGTGTATAACTATATTCTCCGATCCACCTGGGTAGACATTGAAGTGAAGTTATTCAAATGGTCAATGATTACTAATTAAATGTGTAGCTAGTATTACAATTAAAATATATACCTAGAACCATAAGGCAGTATAGGCAACGTGATGCCCTCAGCTCGAACGTGAATGGTCCGCTCAAGATCGAGAGAAAGCCTCGTGGTCTCTGGCCTGATAGATGAAATCCGGGACCACGCCCAAATCTGCAACAAATCCATGGGGCCACTTATCGTCTTCTTATCTTCTGCCACAGCCATACACAACTCGCGATACAGGTATGCAAGCACAGCACTACCCCAGCTAATACCTGATGCCGTGGCATCATCCTCGAAATGACGTAGGTAGTGGACAGAAAGATAACTGTTCGTCCCATATGGCATCAACAACGTCCCAAGCAGTAAAAGTGCAATCCCCCGAGCGTACTGCACGATCTCCTGCTGTGGTGTGTCATCGTCTATATGCCTGCTCCTGATCCTGAGATACTCACTCAATGTCGAGATTCTCATACGGCTCGCACCTTTCATCTCCTCCTCAGTATCGACACTCAGTCCTACCATCATCTCGATATAGTCTGCCCAATCATCCCTGCTCCACTCGATATCATCGCCGATCATCGGGGCACCTTCAATCGGAAGACCCCAAATAACAGCCACATCCTGTAAAGTGATAGTCGCCTCTCCCACAGGCAGATGAAAAGTATGCGTCTCGCGACGCCATCTCTCAACTAGAGCGGTGATCAAATGACAGTCCAGCTTCGCGATTGCTCCGCACCGTGCGACCCCGTAAAACCCCCATCGATGTAGCACCGACATAACCCGAGGATGCAGACTCTGATGCTCGTCCCAGAAAATATGAGTTACCGCACGCTTCATCCTCAGAACATCATCTATATGCCCACCTGCAACGGTCCTCGATCTATGTAAACCCTACTGGCTCAAGAAATGTGATGCCATCTGCAAGATAAATACATACACACGTACTGTAAGATAAATACATACATACACACATACTATAAGAAAAATACATACACACATACTGTAAGATAAATACATACACACGATAGGTACGCAGCAGTGTGGGGATCATGAACCAATTCAAAACTTGCCTCGTTCCAGTCCTCTGCATCAGGCAATGGTTCAAAAGCCGGGCCAGAGTAAGTACGTAGGTACGCAGCAGTGCTATAGTAGTCTTGGACGTAAACTCRAGRAWCCACTCGAAATTCGGTGCACACTTTTATTGCATGAGAGCACGGAAGTCCACTGCTCGCCCACCTACCACAAGAGCATTCCGTTTTCGACAAGGACACTCAAAAGTTCTGGGCACGAACTGATCCATCGACCCGTACGAAAACTTGGGCCGTTTGTGCCGCCCAGTTATATCCCGTAATTTGGTAAGATGTCCCCAACTGTTGTCTTGACCTGAACACCCCATATATCTTATCTGGCCAAAATTGTTGCATGTTACGGAGTCTCGTCGCGTCTTCCAAACGATCAAAAAATATATGAATACTTCGGGCAAATGTGATTCGAACGATGGTAGTTATTGGTAGACGTCTAGCACATTTCATCACTCCATTGATGGACTCGGACATGTTGGTCATCAGGATGCCACACCGTTTGCCGCCGTCGTGGGACAGTGTCCACTTGCTCTTATCAATACCATCCAAGTACGCAAATGCATCCGGATCAAGCGCCTTAATCTGCTCCATTATTTTGTGAAAGACAGTAACCCTGGGTTCTGCTCCAACTTTAAAACACATATCCTTCAATCTCACAGACTTGGCATGCGTATTGAAGTTAGAAGAGACATGTCGCAAACAAAAAACGTTAGAAGAGAATGCCGGAACTTGTTCTAGTGCACTAAGTAGTCCGGCATGTCGATCAGAAATAAGACAAACCCCTTCTATGTCGCGGAYAATATRTTTTGCAACCATGTGAAGGAACCAATGCCAGGAGCTGTAACTCTCTGAATCRACAACTGYGTAAGCTAGTGGCACAACTTGTTGGTTGGCGTCAACTGTAACTGCCATCAGCAACGTGTGCTTGTACTTTCCAACCAAAAAGGTTCCATCAATACTGATCACCTTGCGGCAATGTCTGAAAGCCTCGATACATGGTCGAAATGCCCAAAATACAAATCTTAACATATGCACATCGGCAATTCCAGAAGATTTGTGCAGCCACTCAACAACTGTCCCCGGATTGTACGACTGCAAGGCCTCCATGTATTTCGGCAAATGCTGGACCGACTCCTCCCACATCCCGTACACATTTTCACGAGCCCGTCGCAAACCTTGCCATGCCTTGTGATATGGCACGTTATAACCATATTCTTGTTCGACTGCACTCTGGACATGCAAAGCACCATATAACGGATCTTTCTCGACGTGGGTGGTAATGAGCATAGCAATCATATTTTTACACAAATTGGGGTGATCTTTACGTGTAAAAGATGCAAGACATCTGTGCGTAGAACCCAATCTAGTGATTACCCACGCACCCTTCCGTTTATGAAAACTAGCGCGGAGACACCATCCGTACTCGGGTGATTCGTCGATTACTGGATTCAGAACATCCACATCATTCTCACCAAGTGAACTCGACAAGCAAACAACTTTCCAAACCTTTGGATTACTCAATACCACTCTGTACGCGCACTTGGCGACGCGCACTGAGTAATCCTTGACAGCCCACATCAAATATTTTTTATCTCTGAATATCATGCCCGTTCTCAACACTCCTTCGTCTTTATCGTAGTAGTAGTCCGGTTGAGAGACACCAATAGAATCAATTGGAATGTCTTCATATACGTGATCGAAAAATGATCTGTTCTGGTACAGTGCCGATCCTCTATCCGCTCGTTTATGGGTTCTAGGGGCAAGCTCATCCACGGTGGGTTCAAAAGGATCTTCATTTGGTCTACTACCCCCCAACTGAAAGAATTCTTCGTCAGTTTCATGACCATCATCATCTAGTTCATCTAAATTCTGTTCAGAATCGCTTCCTTCATCTGGTCCGAAGCAATCGGTGGGGTAGTCCGAGATCACTGGTGGGGGAGGAGCATGATGCTCGGTAGGATTAACATTTGCAAATCCATCATCGTCTCGTAGAATAGATGCATACATGTCATACTCGTTGCCACTGGACGCATTCGCCATATGTGCACTTACTTCTAAACCCAAATAAATTTTATTAACTATTGATACTAAAATTAACATATTAACAAATATAAATTATTCACATAATGAACAATTTCATCACAAATCAATAGTGTTAAATTTCATAAGCAATTAACACCTAAAATTCACAAACATATAAATTGATATTTATATTGAATAAAAAAATTTCAGAATATATCTATAAACATTGACACTAAAATGGACATATTAACAAATTTAATTATTCACATAATGAATAATTTCATCACAAGTCAATAGTGTTAAATTTCATAAGCAATTAACACCTAAAATTCACAAAAATATAAATTGATATTTATATTGAATAAAAAAATTTCAGAATATATCTATAAACATTGACACTAAAATGGACATATTAACAAATTTAACTATTCACATAATGAATAATTTCATTACAAATCAATACAACTAAATTTCACGAGCAATTAACAACTAGAATTCACAAACATATAAATTGACATTTAATTTGAATAAAAAAAATTCACAACATATTCTATAAATATTGACATTAAAATTGACATATTAACAAATTTGATTATTTACATAATGAATAATTTCATCACAAATTAATAAAAATGAACAACTAAAATTTATACACACATAAACACACAATATATATTAACATTTTTGAAATATTATAATTGATGAACACACAATCCAAAAAAAATACAATATATATTAACACAATAATCATATATAATATTATTATAATAATATTTATAATGTTGCTGAATTTAAAAAAAAAAAAAAATACCGCGCCGCTGTTGCTGTTGCTTCGCGGCCGCGCGCTGCTGTTGCTCCGCCGCGCCGCCGCCGCTGCCTTGTGTTGCTGCTGCCGGAAAAAATGGGAGAAGGGGAAGAAGGGAGGGTAGACGGGAAATGGGGGAGAGGAAAGGAGAGGCTAGGGTTATGGCCGTTTTTTTTTTTTTTTTTTTGCATTTTAACCCGGGACGCCACTGGGAAAGGCGTCCCGCCCCCCCATTTTTTTTTTATTTTCAAAACACACCCGGGACGCCACTGGCAAAGGCGTCCCGCCCCCCCACAATTATTTTTTTTTTTTTCATTTCAACCTCAAAATTTTATTTTCGCCATTTTAGGCCCGGGACGCCTTTGGGAAAGGCGTCCCGGGTTATTTTCTAGAACGGTTACTTTAAAGTACCGTCTAGAAAGTACCCGGGACGCCTTTGGGAAAGGCGTCCCGACCCAAAAACGTGATTGTTTTTGAAAGTGTATTATTTTGATAATTTTGAATAAAAAAAGTATTATTTATTTAATAAACCCTAATAATTTCATGGGTCAATTTCGATCTTGTGTGGTAGTGAGAAGTTTGGGAAAAAAAAAAATTAAACAAATAAAGGATTGACTAGTTAATTTTTTTAGTAATTTGTTTAATAAACATAATTTTTGATTTGACTTGTTGTGTCCAAAATGTCAATTAGAAAAACCTGAATATTGAAGTTTTTTGAGAATATAAAATTAAAAAGTTGGTTGCAAATATAATTTTGTACCCAAGATATCAAAATAGTATAACATATTGATCATTAATTTATATAAAGAAATTGTTTACAACTAATTTTTTAATTAACTATTAATAGTGTTTATCTATTTTCACAAATTAAATTTAATATATTTACAAGCTAGAAACTCAAGAAATTTATGTATTTATAAATTTTAAAATAATGGTCTTTTTTAGAAGCTGTTGTAATTATTTAATACTCATTATATAAATTTATATTATTAAAAAAAAAAAAAAGAACCAGTAAAATTGGCCAATATCCTTACTATCATCTTACACATTAATAAGCAGTTAAATTTATTAAACTAGCACAATTAACTATCACTACTTACACACGATGTGATTGTAATCCCATCCGAACCCAACCCAACCCAACCAAATTCCAAACGCACCCTCAGTGTAATAATAAACGTTCCAATTCTTTCGCTATTAAATTTTCGTTCAATCCCAAATTACTCATTTTATTTCTCATATTTCTCAAAAAAATCTCAATCACTCTCTCACCTTTTGTCTTCCCAGTTTTTGAAAAGATTGTAACAAAAAATCTCAAATTATATAAATATAATGGGGAAAAATCAAGCGTACAAAGCGATGCAGAGATCCCGGCTCGGCTCAAGCTCAGCCGGGCCCGATGAGGTTGAGGATGGCATGGTTTGTACCCTTCCATACTGTTTCATGAATTACTTTTACGTATTTCTGTGATATATATTAATGAGCGTGTAGATGCGTTAATTAGTAGGAAATTTACATGTAATTATTATGAATTGTTGGTTTGTAAAAACAAGAGATTAGATGGGATTATTGTACTAGTAAGATGCTGAGCTACCCAGAAATTTGCTTGGTGAATTTTGATTTTGATTTTATCGGTTTTAGGGTTGGGAATTTAGGGCTCTTCATGTATACTTGGGATGCCCTCATTGTGTGTTGATGACTTGATGTCTTTCTGATTCTTGCTAAATGGGGTAGACTTAAGCTAAATTTTAGTTGCTTAGTTAAATTTTAGATGAGCTGGCTGAGAAATAAAAGGATTAGGGTTTTACAATACTAAAAAGGATGTAATGATTGCCTGATTGGTGATGGATTGTGTAGAAGGGTTCAAAATAAGTAGAAGTGAAACGAACTTTATACATTAAGCGTATTTTTAAAAGTACATAATGGCTAATCAGTCCAATGATGTTATTGATCTCATAGGTACATTACCCAAAAGGGTCCATAAAACTACCCTAAAAACATAATATGGGTGTAATTTTCATAAGCACGTTCATGGAGAGAACTGCTATTTAATTTAATTCATCGAGGTACTTGATTTTTGAAAGACTTCTAGAATAGAGTTATTTCTTTCCGCTTGTGTTTCTGGTATGGCTGCTTCTGATGGGACAGTCGCAGGTGGATGGTTCATTTCATTCACCAGAATGGCATGCTGCTCGTTTGGCAAGTCTGAAGACATCTCATACAATTACATGGGAAGAGTATAAAAAGAAGCAAAAGGTGATTTCTGAATTCGGGCTTTCATTTTGTTTATTTAATTATTTTCCTTAATCTTTATCCATTCTTCTGGTGCTTATTAATCATAATTTCTCTATTTAATTTTGTAAAATGTTTCTTTGGAAATACTTTAAACTTGCTGCAATTTTTTTTTTTTTTAAATGGCAATGTAAGATGTATACACCAAAACCAGACCAGTAAGTTAAGCAAACTTTCTATTAGTAATAATTGACCTAAGAACTTCTTATGACACGTAAATTTGAATTTTTTCTAAGTTCTGGTGGAAACAAGTAGCTTTTTCTCAAGATTGTGCAACTTTATTTTTAAATACAGATTGTTAGATGTCTGGTGGTTAATCTTGAATTGCCTATGGGATAAGTCACATTTGTATAATTTTATTCTGGCGAACTGAAAATTTGAAGCACCTCAATACCCTTTTTCTGTATTTTGATGTAAAGAATGGGTTTTAAGTTAAAGCACTATTTGAAAGTTTTTCACCGAACATTTTTAAAGTAACATCAATGAAATTAAAATGAAACTTAATAAATATTCCTAATGTTGTAATTGTTAGGAAGAAGAAATGAAAAAAGGAGAATTGGAAGCAGATAAAGACAAGATGATGAGAGAGTATAGAGCTCAGCTAGATGCTGAAAGGTCACGTAAGCTTGCCCATGGGAAAAACCACTCGAGTGACAAATCCAGCCACAAAAAGGGTAAATCAATTGGGTAAATTAATTAATTCTAGTGATTGGGCTCTAATATCATTCTTATATTTTCTTGCAGACAAAAAGGAGAATGATTCAAGAAAGCATAGCAGCTAGGTGCTTTAAACCATTTCCCTGTTAAGATCCATACAATTTTTTAAATGGGTATTTACTTCAGTTAACGTTGTCGAAATTGTGTTTGAAGAGCTTAACATGTTATATAAATGGATTTATTTAATTTTCTCTTATCAATATATTTAAAAATTGTGGTTACATGTGAAACTATATTTGCTGGGTGCTTGGCAAATTAATTTATATTGAGAAGCACCCTTGTGATGGTAAAAATAAAAATTGAGATCACCAAATTGACCCTTGTCATTAGGATTTGTGATCGAGTAACTTGTGGAAGGTGATTGTATTTGAAACACTAAACCTTGTATCATAAAAATTAGCGCCTCTAGTCTCTAATGCCTACTTTCTTTTGTATCCATAGCAAAAATAAATCCCTTTTATATTTAATCAAAGTTTTTTTTTTAATCTAATTAATATCATATATCTTTTATAGTTACGCTACAGTATATTGCCTTTAGTTCTAACTATATTTCATTTTTAGCATTCGAGACGATCTTCATATTCTAGTTCAAGTTCGTCATCAGAATCGTTTAGCAGTGATGACGATGAGCTCGAAAAGATCAAAGTCGCTCGAGATCGAAGCAAAATGACGAGGCTGATGGGCCCTTACCGCTTTCTAGATTTTTTGGGAGCGTGAAAAGCTGATATTTTTCGGTCAATGCCCATTATCATTTCATCTTAATTTACTGTTGTACTGTTGTTTTAAGACTTCAATTTTTTCGCCTAATCAGTCTTGGCTGGCTGTATAAATAATGCTGCAAATTATTAAAGGGCCCTCCTCTCTTTCTCTAGAAAACATTTCTTTAATCTTTTCTTCTTAGATTTATCTTCTAGCATTGGATAAGTGTGTAACAGTCTATGGGATTTTTTAGGTATTTAAACCAGCTCCTTGAGCTATGCACACATTATAGATATACGAGTTCTAAGTTGTAATCTGGGAAAAATGGGTACTATAGCCCTAGTCTTTATGTAAGAGGCTATTCTGAGAACCGGATTAGTGATCAAATTGGTGAAGTTACAGATTTAATGGTTCCTGAACCGATGGTAATGACTAACTAATTTATATTTTTGAATATCAAATCAAACACTAATTAAATGTCTCTATTCCTCTTCTTCAAAAATGGATCAAAAACAGAAAACAAGGCAGGAGAAAAACAGAAAGAAAA
>BMAC01001481.1:17809-67642 GCA_014905375.1 Phtheirospermum japonicum
TTTTCTTTCTGTTTTTCTCCTGCCTTGTTTTCTGTTTTTGATCCATTTTTGAAGAAGAGGAATAGAGACATTTAATTAGTGTTTGATTTGCTTTTTATGATTATGTTGTTATTTTGAAGTATTTTTGTATGTATAAATATATATATAATATTTTATTTTTTTGCCCGCTATACCTTCCGCCATATCCCGCAACGCCATCCGCCATATTTTTATGGCGGATTTTGGCCTCGCCGCCATGACCCGCCATCCGCCATTGATAACACTGTCTTATAATTAATTCTAGTGATTGGGCTCTAATATCATTCTTATATTTTCTTGCAGACAAAAAGGAGAAAGATTCAAGAAAGCATAGCAGCAAGAAGCGAAAGGTGCTTTAAACCATTTCCCTGTTAAGATCCATACAATTTTTTAAATGGGTAATTTACTTCAGTTAAAGTTGTCGAAGTTGTGTTTGAAGAGCTTAACATGTTATATAAATGGATTTATTTAATTTTCTCTCATCAACATAATTAAAAATTGTGGTTAGATGTGAAACTATATGTGCTGGGTGCTTGGCAAATTAATTTATATTGAGAAGCACCCTTTTCATTAGGATTTGTGACGAGTAACTTGTGGAAGGTGATTGTATGTGAAACACTAAACCTTGTATCATAAAAATTAGCGCCTCAAGGCTCTAATGCATACTTTCTTTTGTATCCATAGCAAAAATAAACCCTTATATTTAATCAAAGGTTTTTTTTTTTAAAGTCTAATTAATATTTGTATATTGTCTTTAGTTCTAACTATATTTCATTTTTAGCATTCGAGACGATCTTCATATTCTACTTCAAGTTCATCATCAGAATCGTCTAGCAGTGATGACGATGAGCGAGAGTCGAAAAGATCAAAGTCAAGGTTGAAAAGACGGAAGAAAGAAAAAAAGCATCGCTCAAGATCGAAGCAAAATGACGAGGCTGATGGGCCCTTACCGCTTTCTAGATTCTTTGGGAGCGTGAAAAGCTGATATTTTTTGGTCAATGCTCATTGTCAATTCATCTTATTGAATTTACTGTTGTATTGTTTTAAGACTTCAATTTTTTCGCCTAATCAGTCATGGGATTCCAGGTACTTCTACCTTTTTGGCTGTCTGTATAAATAATGCTGCAAATTATTAAAGGGCCCTCCTCTCTTTCTCTAGAAAACATTTCTTTAATCTTTTCTTCTAACATTTATCTTGTTGCATTGGATAAGTGTGTAACAGTCTATGGGATTTTTTAGGTATTTAAACCAGTTCCTTGAGCTATGCACACATTTCAGATATATGAGTTCTAAGTTATAATCTGGGAAGAATGGTATTATAGCCGTAGTCTTTATGTAAGAGGCTATTCTGAGAACCGGATGAGTGATCAAATTGGTGAAGTTACAGATTTAGTTACTGAACTGATGGTAATGACTAATTAATTTATATTTTTAAATATTATTTAATGTGCAATAAATTGATAAAACATGAGAAATCTATATTTAGAATCTTTAAATAAATATAAATGACTAAATTTATATTAAGAGATGTTACGCGCTAGGAAATGCCATGTTTATTTTATCCGGACGCGAATTGGTTTTTATTTGGTGATTAAATGTAATTAGGCTTTAACTATATTACAAAATTTGTAAGCATTACAGTTAATTTCATAAGAAAGAAACTATCACGCCACTGTTTACACGTACAATCAAAGACTGCAAAGTAAAAGGATATTTCTTTTGTTCCATTTTCTGATGGTTTTTAGTCCCACACAATAATAATAATAATAATAATAATAATAAAATCACAAAATCACACTTGTTTGTGCCCAGAAAATAGACGTGAACACTTCGCGTTCCCATTCCATGACCTGAAAAACACAAAGGTTAGGAAGGGGTTTGGAGGATTTTCAGTCGTACATTTTTCGACGCTCAAATCAGTTTAAACTTATAAATAAAAAAAAGTAAAATGTGTTCAATATAAAGAAATACTTATACCTTAATACCTTGATTTCTTAGGGTTATTTATAAGTGGAGATGCCACCTACTTTTTTGGACAAGTATTTGAGGATTTTGTCAATTATAGCCTTCCAAGAGCCCATATTTTATTTTTAGCCTGAATCTAATATTATGACTCAAACTCTTTTTATATAATTAATATGATTAATATATGCCGAAACAGTTAATCCCCCCATTCTTTTAGTTCATCATATCATGAACTACAAGAGTAGTCATTTTTATTTTAATCGAATCGTAATTGAGACAAAAAAATTTCTCACATGATAATTAATATTTGCCAAACAATGCAGTCATTCATCAAATCAACCAGGGTATCAACCCATTAAATATATCTAGTTCATCAAATCAACCAAGGGTATCAACCCATTAAATGTATCTAGGGAATTGCCCCGTCAAATGAACCAAAGGTTTAATTGCTACCTATAGAATATTACAATGTGAATGAACAAGGATAAGTATCAAAAGAATGTGGTCAAACTACCAAAATCGGATAAGCTCAAAGTTATAATCAGGATCTTTTAGCTCATAGATGTGGCAACATAGCCTGAAAATGCACCATTGATTACTTTTGATCTTATTTCATGACTATAGATCAAATAAATCAAAGACATCACCACACATGATCAACCAAATGCATTCCACAGTCCAATAAATTTAAAAAAGGATAAATATTTTAATGTGAGGCCTATTTCATTATTTTGAATCATGGCCCAGTCAAAAGTTCAAGGTTTCTTAGTTATAATTCGTCGGAGCTGAGCTTGTTCTCCTTCTCTCTCTCTCTCTTAAATCTTGGATGAATACCAAACTTATCAAACGAGGTAACGATTCAAGAACATTTGCTCGTTAAAGAGCATCCGTTCGTAAAATAATCAAGAGCATTCGCTCATAAAATGATCAAGCTTGTAGAATGAATTAAGAGTATGAGCAAGTACTTATCAAATAAATTAAGATTATGCGTTTAAGTCAATATCTTCTATTCATCAAATAAATTGAGAGCATCTGGTTGTCAAGTATATTAAGAGCATCTGCTCATCGAATAAATAAAGAGTGCAAGTTAAGAGCATCCACTTGTCGAACAATTAAGATAACTCACTCATTGAATAAACTAAAGAGTGTGCTCATTGGATAAATTAAGATCAACTTGTTGAATAAATTAAGAGCACCCGCTCGTTAAATCGATTTTGAAAATCCATTCGCTGAATAAATTAGGAGCATCCGCTTATTGAATAAATGAAGAGCATCCACTAATTAAGTAATAATAAGAGCATCCACTCGCCGAATAAATTAAAGAACATTAGCTAATCAAATATATTAAAGTGTTCACTCATTGAGTAAACCAAGAGTATCCACTCGTCGAGTAAATTTAATAGCATCCGCTCTTCGAATTGCTTAACGTCTGTTGGTTGACTAAATTAAGAGCTTCCGCCCATTGGATCAATCAAGTGCATCGGCCATCACATAACCCAAGGGCATCCGCCCACCTAATACATCGAGGGTATCTAGTTGTTCAATAAATTAAGCAAGCATTAATATTTTGCCACCTTGAGAAGTGATGATAATGTGAGGAACATTTTGCACTTGATGTCATTCAAATAACATGAGTTATATTTAAGATTTTTCTAAATGGTACAAAACACCATGTTTTCTTTAGATTTTCTCAAGTCTTGAAAATATAACAAGGAGGTCTTGTTGCAACAACTCATCAGATAATCCCAAGAAACATAAGAGAATACGATTCTCTAATTTTGTTGATGAAGGCAGAAGAATATACCATTTAATATTGTAAATGATATACGTGAGTAGAGACAGTAAGTCATGCATTATAATTTAAATCTCACTTATATAATTATTTCATAGAAAGGAAAGCAATAATTTAGAAAATTAATAATCCTACCACCTGTCTCTTATACACATCTAGATGTGTATAAGAGACAGCACACACACACACTTTACTTGAGCAAGGTGTTGATCGAGTAGAGTAGAAGAATTTATTTTTTGCATTGCACCTGCTGGTCACATTAATCACAACCAATATTCGAGATTCTGAATGCATATGGTCATATACCCACAAGTTATAATCAAGTGCTAGAAAACATGATACAGTGATTCTGCTATTAAACTATTGTTATTAGAGAAATTTTTTTACCTCCTGAACTATGGCATTTTGACACTTTGCCTCCTAAATTTTTTTTCGTGCAAATTACCTCCTAAACTGTACGAATTTTGCACTTAACCTCCTGAACTCCCATATTTGGTCGAACTTTTGGACGAAGCTCACTCATGTGACATGCACGCTTACATATAAGGAGTAAAACTGACTTTTCATCTCTTACTTATGACTCCTGCTCAAAAAAATGGCACGTGAGCACTCGTGTGACCTGTTAAGATAATGTTCACATTAATATATATACACGTAAGATTTGGAACCTACGTAGTACTCACGTGCCATTATTTTGAGCGGGAGTCATGAGGAGGAGATGGAAAGTCAATTTTACCCCTTATATGTCAGCGTGCATGTCACACGAGTGAGATACGGCTAGAATTTCCACCAAAAATAGGAGTTCAGGAGGTTAAGTGCAAAATTCATACAATTTGGGATGTAATTTGCACGAAAAAGAATTTTAGGAGGTAAAGTGTCAAAATAGCCATAGATCAGGAGGTAAAAAAAATTTCTCTTGTTATTATGGGTGCCATTTCAACCAGTCATATAAGAAACACAAGTTTTTTTTTTAATGCAAGGCATGTGGCCAAATCAATCAAACAAAAACCAGCTCACAGTGACGACGTCGGACCATCCACGCCAATTCAAATCTTGGTGCGTGTGTTTAGAGTTATCATATGGTTTAACTATTGATGTAATAGAAGGACCATCATGAGAATATTTTTATAGGCAAAGACTCAAATGTGACGGTCACACGGGTCTTCTGTCATCTGACGGAGCCCCAAACCCAATAAATCTGCCTAGTTCGACCCAATTTGATGGATCAAATTCGGGTTTGAATAGGTATAGAGCTCCGTCACATGATAAATGATCCATGTGACCGTCATACAGGAGACTTGCTCATTTTTATATAGAAGCACTATTCCTAAATTCGAATTTTAAAAATCATTATCACGGAATCAAATCCACACTGATTAAGGGGAAATATCTCGACTCTCTTGCTCATCTACAAAAATAGACCGTAAGATTAGTCAGAAACATATAGTGCCATCATAATCTAACAAGACTCAGAAATTCACTCCATAAGACAAAAATAAATATTCAGTTAGCTCTCTGAATAACAAGGACGCATTTATAGCACGAGGCTAGAGAATTATAAATATACTTTCACCATGATCGGTAAAAGTTCCAATACAGTCTTTCCAGATTACCATCAAGAAAGAAATACCTATGAATTGAGTGTCTCGAGTGTCCCATAATTAATCAATCAAGATAATATAGGGTATCATAGAACGGATACTGAGTTTGAAGATTCACAATAATTTTTACTTTGTCTCGTGCATTGCTCGATAGAGCACAAAATTCATCTGAGTAGATAATTTTATTCTTGGAATCTGATACTTCAAAAGTTTCTAGAAAGAATTACAAATCATCCAACATATAAATGAATTTTCACTCATCTCGTCTAACGGGGATGAGACACTTTATCGTTGTCTAACTATCAGGATAAATATATCCTTGAAATTGAGGTGCTCCACATATACAACACCAGGTATTTATTGCATTAACCAGAATTAAGAGTGAATTTATACAAAGAGAGCCTAAAATGCAGTGATGAATTCAACAGTCAATGTGTAACTCAATCCTTAAGTTCAAAACCAGTAATTGGATCGTTCAATTTGGCTCTTGATACTATACGATGCAAGACAAATTTCATAATACTCAGACATATATATATATGACACACATCATGTACTTCAAAAGTATTTGTAGCCATGCATAAAGCATTTAAAGAAATAATACTCATATATCTACACAAATAAGCATAATCTAGCAAATGCTAAGGCATAAACTAATAACCCTCTAAAATAATATAGGTTGATAAGATAATATAATTGTAAAGTGAGTATTCAGCTCTTCCAAAAGCAAAATAACCATTTAGAACTTCAAGCATTCGCATTGAAGATTATTGGTCAAAGAAGATTTAATATATTTTAAATATTTATCTACATTGTGCATTTTATCAAACACCTTCTACGTGCCACTATGAAAGCTCTTGGAATGATTTATCACCGAGTATACGAGAAACACTCGGATCCTCTCCATCAGTTCATAATAAATATCAACTCCGCACCAACAAGGTTTAGGTTAGCCGACGTACCTGACAAAAGAGAACTCACCCATTTAAGAGGGGGCGAAGGTGCCCCTAACAAAGAAAATGGCATCTATACCCGCCTGTCCCTGAGGACATGTAACCTCACCAATCACCTGTAAGCTTCAATGAAGCTTTAGGTTCAAGCTCAACCTCATGTCCCGATTCCAAAACCCCCAGCTCCTTTGAGACATAGGCATTGGGTAGCCCACCAACTATCCAGCAAGAATGAGTAGAAAATCAGCACAAAGGCTTGCATAAATCAGCTCAGGCAACCAAGCCTGAATTTCAAAACCAAAAGTTAGACCTGGAAATCAGATTAAAAAAAAACAAAAAAACTCAAGAACGTCTGAATGCCAAGCACTGTGGAATCACCATCTCCCTCAGGTTTGGAAACCAGAGAGATAATTGTTGGATCCTTAATCCAACATTGGGCTTATATGTGAAATAATTATGTAATATAAACTGTCAAATAAGAAAGTGTAATTAAAAGTGATCAAATAAAATTTAAGGTAATAGAGGCCTTTAATGTGTAGATATTCAGTGAGTTATCTATTTTAATAATGGGCTAAAATAGTTAAATCCTAAATGACTCAAGTATATAAGGGTTATGGTCACTAGGTCATACTTATTATTATCTACTATTCTATTCTGCATCCCGTCGCCAGAAGAGTGCACAGAAAGCTAATGGGTTCTCTAAAAGATTGGATACATGTTGCCCTAAAAGGTCAAACCCCAAATTCAATCGATTATGGATTCATGTACGCTTCCATATACTGACTTATAATTCTTGATAATTTAATATGATCATTACTCGATTATAACGATGACTTTCGCAAAAATTATTATCTAACAAGTGGTATCAGAGCCGATCATGTTAAATTATTGAGAATCGAATTTATTATTCGACTTTGTTAGAACTAGTTACAAAATTCGAGTACAAACAGGGAATCACAAAACTGGAAAAAATAGAACAGAAAACAAATAAAAGTCGAGTCGAGATTGAATCTCTCTCCGCAAAACGAATTTGCCCCGGTAGTGCTTCGTCGATTTTGGCAAATCGTTCCCAAAGATGAAACGACTACGTCTTTGGTTTTAACCGCACCGTTAGAAACCAAAGTTCCGGCGAACTGGTTGAATTCGGACTGAGCTAAGAAATAAGAAAATATGCAGACTGATATGTATGGTGTATGATTTCAGGAGTTCTGTTGTTCATCCGAGTATGGAAAGTGAAATGTACTGGAGCTACTCACCCTTTTATAGGGTAGCTACCTGGGAGGTTACAGCCTACTTAATGACGTCCTTAAAGGAGTCATTAAGTCATTCAAACAAACATTCATCTGGCAGCATGAACCTGGATGGGTTCAGCGTGCAGATACATTGCATGTTTGAATTCAAATGTTTGGAAACGTTTGACTTTTGACCTGATTGGTCAGGAGTTACAAAATTGATTCAGGTGTTAAACCCGCACGTGGCTAAAAGGTTAGTTAGGGTTGAACCAGAACCAGGACCCCACACGGACCATCTCAATCGGACCAGCCAATTCGGACCAATTGCCCAAGACCCAAGTCCCAAGTCCCAGGCCCAGAGCCCAGGACCGAGGTCTGAGGTCCGGGTCTGGGACCGAGCTCGGGCTCGGATCCGCTCGGCTCCACCATCGGCTTCGCCGAAGGCGGACTGGCGAACCCAAGTCCAAGAGCCCGCGTGAGCTTCATTTACACAAAGTCCACACAACCCACTGGGCCCACTTGGTGTCCAATCATTAAAAGTTAAATACTTTTAAACTCCATTCCACATTGGATAACTATCAATGTGGGATAAACGATAAGACTTTAAAAGCACCTATTCAACTTCCAAACACCATTTCTCACTCACCAATAAATGGATTTGAGAAATTCAAAAGGTTATAATTATCTACACGACACGTAGAACGAGCCTATACAATTCGTTAATACGAATTATCGTTGTACCATTTAATTAGAATAAATCTAATTTACAACATTTAATTAGAATAAATCTAATTTATAACAATCCCCCACATGAGTGAGAAACTCCAATAACAAAATGCATGAATCCAAATACATAGTTCAGTCCTTAAGAGACAATAGATAATAGGGATAGGTGGCTTGTGGCCTTGAACCCTCCTTAGTTAATACTACCGAGCATACCGGCGGATTAGTGAAAATAATTCTTGAACTATTCCCCTTTGTGTATACTAGTCAATAGGACCAACCCACTAAGGTCTCAGAATTCTTCTGTTCTCACGGTTGTGTCCGTTTCTGGCCATGGACAACTTCTTTGGATTCATAAGCTTCAGTAGAAGCGGCTCTCACTTCTCGCTTACATAGGTGATTCTTCAAGTCAGCATTCTGTCATACTCAAGTCAAAGACCTGCACAAGAATCATTAAAAATCAGAGATTTAACCTCACCACGTGACAGATTTAAACTCTACTTTTGCGTTTAAGGAATAGGGTTATAGAGTTTAACTTACTCAGACTTTTGTAGTTTAGTTTTTCCATTGAACCAAGTTTGTGGGATCTCCACTCATCATGGTTGGGTTTCCACTACAATCATCTTTAAGATGTGAATTTTACTCCCATTCCTTCTAGCAACTTGTACATCTGATCTCGAGCTATGTTCTTAGTGAATGGATCTGCTACATTATCTATCGACCTTACGTAGTCAACAGAGATAATCCCACTCGATAACAGATGTCTCACGGTGTTATGTCTCCGACGGATATGACAAATTTATGCCGACACAACACTGAAAAATAAAACTTTTTATACAACAAAAGCAAAACCTCATCGATTTTCATCTCAATTCATAAATATATTATTAATGAGTTTGAAGTTATGTTTCTTGTATTGATATTTCAGCTTGGAGAGGGAACACGATGCAGATAATTATACTGTCGGTTCATAGAGCAAGGGTCATTGCGATTATAGTTAGCTGCCCTCTTTGGAAAAAAAAAACAGCAGAAAGTATGCTATTTTAATTTTGCACTCAATTATCTACAAATTTGCCCCCTTTTCCTTTGAGCTATATTTGTCTCTAGACCAAGTATAAAATATGTTAGTTGAAGAAATTGGAGGAAAGGCTAACTTGATTTGTTTTCGTTTTGAGTTGTTTTGTGTTATATTAGATAAATAAAAGTTTAATAGTAGTTTCTTTGGAAAAGAAATACGAAATTACTTTGTTATGTGAGATATTTTAATTCAAATAATTTAGGGCGAAGATATACGCACCCCAAAATACTATTAGTTGACCCCAAAACATTTTAGATAAAAATAGACCTAAATGATAAGACTAAAATAACTTTACTCACAATATATAATTAAAATTGAAAAATAAAAATTTATGTAATTATATATATATATATATATATATATATATATATATATATATTTATTTATTTATTTATTTATTTATTATAAAACAAAATATAAACCCTCGTAATTTCTTCTTCATCCCTAAACCTCTCTCAATATCTAACAAAAATTCACATTAAAACTTGTAAGAATGGAGGATAATGATAAGAACAAGATGAATAATGTTATTATTCTTGATATCTATCTGTTTTAGTCCTTTTTTCTCTCTTTTTTTGGGTGTATTACTATTTATTGGGTTGAAAATCGCGAATATGTTTGATCTGATTTTAATGAACAATTGATGTATGTTCGAAAGTTCTGATCGAATATTATACATATGTTCGAATATATTATTTGAACACTTGCATATTGTTCGATTGATATTTATGAACATGGCCTATATGTTCGAAATTTTCGACCGAACATATGGCTCTGGTTCTACGAACCAGAGTAGAACACGGTAATTTCTTTCAAAAACTTCAAACCCTAACCTAAATAAGTGAATCAAACCCAATGAAAAACTTATCCCGTACGTTTGATGGCTCACCATGTTCCATTCTTCCTCTCAGTTAATTATATGGATTATTCAAAACAAATTTTTCCTCTCTTTTTTTCCCTCTTTTTCTCCCTTGCCTGCGTTTTCTTTCTTCTTCGTCATTTCTTCCTCTCTCACTTTCCTTTTCTTTTCTTTTCCTTTTCAATTTATTATTATTCTTTTTATTTTAGTTTTATTATTATATTATATATTATATTAAATAGGGGTAAAATAGGGTGTCTGTGGGGTTGATTTAGTAAAAAAATTACATTTTAAAAGTTTTTGTAGCGTTCTTATCACTTGGGGTCAACTCATAAATTATTGTGGTGCGTATATCCGCGCCCAATAATTTAATTTTTACTTTTTACAAGGAGAGTTTCAGTTTTACTTAATTATATCTAAGAGTTTTCGAGTATACGATCTTGCATTACTTGATCTTCAACTTGATAGTTCCATTATTGATATACTTAATTATATCTAAGAGTTTTCGAGTATACGATCTTGCATTACTTGATCTTCAACTTGATAGTTCCATTATTGATATGCATAAAAAAATAATGAATTTTCAACTGTTGACGAGATGGCAAATATTGCTAAGAAAAATGTGAAAACAAGAATTATCTACCTTTGGTTTATATATATTATTAATGTGTCATTAACTTTCTCCGTTTCTATAGAATGAAGTAATTAACAATGAAGTAATTATGCATCTAATTTCAAATAACGATTTCTCGTCAAAAAATAATTATAATTTTAGCATAATTATTTATGATGTATATTTTATGTGACTTCTTGTTATGTAGCCGTCGGTTTGGTGAGGCGATTATACTTTTTAATTATATATTTATTTTTTTTAAATAATTATTTACTTTGTTTTATAAAGTATAATTTTCAATCTTAAAAATAAAAATATTTACTCAGAAAATATATTATTGCACGAAAAATTTATACGACCACGAAACAACTTTTGTGATTTGAAACAGGTTATGGTGGAACAATTTTGATTGACTCACACCGTCCCTAATATTAATGAAATCATTACTTAAATATCCACGAAAAAAAAAAAAAGAGTAGTGTAGATGAAGAGATGGCAGTTGTCGATAAACAGTCATAATGTACACTCTAGAAGCACTTTACAATATATATACGTAGCACAAAGATTTATTTTATTTAATATTCTTACATTTTTATTAAAGGAAATTGTTCAACTTATCAATTTAGACACAAAAGTTTCATCAAATTTCATTTAAAAGTTCATTAATTTAATATAAAGTTCATGATTTGATATATTTATCGATACATCAAGTTTATATATTTAAAAATTCAAGTTTATATATTTAAAAAGTCATTTGATTGTATATAGTTAAGTATATATTATATATGTGATAATTTGTTATTGATCAAGTCAAGAGACTGTGGACCCATGTATAGTTATATTTCTAATAATTTGCATCTCAAGTTTTTATTTCATCAACTATAAGATATCTCGGGCGTGTTATATTTGAATTTTTTGAATCAGCTCCCTAAATATTTTGGTTAGATCTGTTGGGAGGGAAGAAATAAGTGATAGAAAAAAAAACTGTTTCAAATTACTCACTACAATAAACACACCAAACCAATGTGATATAATTTCCGAGGGAATTTTCCCTCGGTATTAAGGAAAAATCCCTCGATTTTGGGCAAATCGAGAGAAAAATCGAGGGAATAATTCCCTCGAAAAAAGCCTCCTCGGAAATCTGTTCCGAGGAAAAAAAATCCCTCAGAAAAACCAATCCGAGGGATTCCGAGGGATATGTTCCCTCGGATTGTAATCACTCGAAAATCCGAAGGAATTCTGAGGGATTTGTTTCCTCGGAATATTGCTATGTCCGAGGGAAACAAATTCCTCGGAATTCCGAGAGATTTGTTTCCCTCGAAAATAGCAAAAATCCGAGGGAATGTTCACCCCTCGGATTTTTGTTATTTTCGAGGGAATTGTAACCCTCGGAAATAGCAAAAATTCGAGGGAATATTCCCTCGGTTTGTTTTTTATTATTTTTATTTATTTTTAATATTCCGAGGGAAAATCCCTCGATTTTAATTTTTTTTTATAAATTTTCCTGTTCAATTATTAAAATTTTCAAAAAATTGAAAAAAAGTAATTAAAGAAAATACAAATAAATAAACCAATTATTATAAAAATATTTAAAAATTTAAGAATAATTACATGCGTTCGATCGAAACAGTAACAAAGTTTATATGAACTGAAAAAATGTTCTATGGATGGGGAGGGGGGTACTGCTGCTGGAAACGAGCATACATCTCACCCATCTGGGCATTCATCCGCGCCTGAAATTCCTCCTGCTGCCGGCACTCCTCCGCACGTTGTCGCCTCTCCTCGGCTGCCTCCTCCGCACGTGCTCGTCTTTCCTCGTCTGCCTGCTGCTGCAACGCCTCAAGCTGCGCCCTCTGAGCCTCGACCTGCGCCTCGAGCTCTCTGATATGGCTCCTATCAGCCTGGGAGGAGGTGGAAGAGCGGCCCTTCAATAAACCCTTCGTACCAGCCAACATCTTCCCAAATGCGCCGGTGCCGTAAAGCCGTCCCTTGCTCAGCCCGGCGACGCTGAGAAAAACCTGATCCTGGTCAACCTCGTTACTATCCTCCTGGGAAGACGCACGTTCCTGCTCCTGGGTCAGATGTCGTTCGTACTCCTCCTGAAATACAACTCGTTATTAAAATTTTACGTTAAACTCAAAGAATTAGAAAAAAATAAGAAAGAAACTCACATTAATATTAGCAGATCTCGTATCGATCCACGCGCCGTCTTTCTTCGTGTGCGTACGTTTAAAAAGATCGTAGCACGTAGCCGGCGAACCCTTCTCCCGCTCCTGTATTCAAATAGAATTTTCAAATAATTAACATTAAAATTAAACAAATAAATATTAGATTATTATATTCTAAAATTACTTACTATATCCAAGGCATAGTCGATAGTAGATCTAGCACTCCCCGTGTGCTTCGACATCCCAGTACCCGGCCCAGCAGGCTCGCTCCTCCTATTCTTGCTGCACTGCTCGAATTTCTTCTTGTTCTCGGGCTTATCCCAATGAACCTTCCAAACCCTAGTTGAAATGGATGATACATAAGATACGTTATAAATTATATGTTATAAATAAAAAATTTAAATTTAATAAGAAAACACATAATAGAATCGTTTACCTATAGACCTCCTCGGTCAGGGCCTCCGGCAGACCACCACGGTGGGAGGTAATATGCTGCCTATACTCGTTCAGCTTCTTCCCGTAAAGGTCCCCGATCATCGAAAAAAATACCGCCTGTATGTCGTCCTCAGTATACTCCACCGGGTCCCAATAACAAACCTCCTGCAAAATAAAACAATAATTACATTTCAATTGAAATATATGTTTGTGTATTTACGGTAAATACTAACAAATTTGGACACAAAATAATAATTACCTTAAATATCTCCCACCATAACGCCTTAATCTCCTTAGGGACCGCCTTATAGCACCACCCGGCGGGATGGAGATCCCTCTCAAAGATCAAACGGAGTATAGTGGACACCTTGCCCCCTGTGCTGTACAGCCTGTATTCAATTGTATTTTTATTTTTTTACGAATAAAATTTAATCATAATGATAATTATAATTTTAAAATAATTGATTTACTTACTTCGTCCCTGCAACATAAACCTGAGTCATACCACTCTGAGGTGGGACCAACTGTCGTCGGGTCTGTGATGTACCCGCGTCGGACGGGGTATGCGATGGAGTATGCGACGTCGGCGTCTGTGTCGGGGTCTGCGCCGGGGTACTCGTCGCTGGATGCTCACTACCGAGACCCATGTAGTCGGTGTCGAAATCAGCTAAACGATTAGCCGACCCCAAATCTGATCGACCTACGCTACCGGATCCTCGGCGAATCGGCATCTGATAAATTTATTAGATAATAGTACGAGCATTTTACAAAATACCAGTATATATTAGACACCAAACACATTAATAAATCTAAATTAAAAGAAATAGTTATAAAAAAAGTGTGTTTTACATTTACGAATAAATTACATATATTTCAAAAAAACTAATCACTTTCGCTATTAAATGTATCATCAAACTCGTTTTCATCCGTATCTTGATCTGTATCCTGATCGGTAAGTAACTCTTCTTCTGTATCATCATTTGTCTCGTTATTACCAATCTCCTCCACGTAATTGTCATTGGGGTCGTGCAACTGAAAATCGACATCGTTGAGTTGAATCGGACTGCGTGTATCTATAACTTCCTCTTGAAATGATTCTTTTGGTAGAGGCTCGATAAACTCAACATTTGATCTCGCCTTGATTTTACACGTTGCCCACCAGTCCAACTTGTCTCGTTTCAAACTTGGGTATGCACAATAGTATACTTGTGCAGCGTGGGAAGCAAGTACAAAAGGTTCATATCGATTGAACATACGCTTATGATTGATATCGACAATCTTATAATTTGGATGGACTTTTGTGCCTGCACTTGTTGGATCGAACCATTCACAATTGAACAATAGTGTGTTTTTCTTCATTCGGCCCATGTATTCGAGCTGCACAATTTCTATGAGACGACTGTAATAATCATATTCGGTGGCCCCAATAGTTGACCCTTTAATACATACTCCACTTCTCGATGTTGCTTTGTTAGATCCGTGACACAATGTGTGAAATTTATAACCATTTATCTTACATCCGGTATATGTTTTCACACATCTTGATGGACCCTCAGCTAGACTCCTTATGTTCTCGTCGATCACATTGTTCGAACGATCTCTAGCCTATGACATTGACAAGTTATTTTTAATTTTGAAAATATATTATATAAATAGATACCATAATTATATGATATGCATCTCGGTATCGAATGTCTTACATAATGTTTGAACCAATTGGCAAATTCATTTTCCAATTGTTCGTTGATCCGATCTTCATTAATGTTTGGGTGGATACGTTGAATGCTATTCGTGTAAATACTACATATAACGTTACACAATTCAGGAAAAAAGTATTAGTACATTTACATATATGTATAAATTGACATTATAAATTGGAATTAGTATTCATACCTAACATATTGTTCAACCTCCACACAATTTAGCAACACGTAGATCCTTGCGGCATTGTATTCTTTTTCGCTTAAAAATCTTTTTCCCTTTGTACCAAACGTCTCTCCAAATTTCTTAAACACCGAGGGAATTTCATCATCGTCATCCGCACAAATCTGACCGTCATCGTTTCTAGACAAATTTATTCTTTTAGTTGAAACGTGATCTTCAAAATAGTACGAACTAAGATTTGAAGCCTCGTCGACCAGATATGCGTTTGCTATCGACCCTTCGACACTCGCCTTATTTTTCACGCTGTTCTTTAGTTTGCGAAGATACCTCTCGAACGGGTACATCCATCTATACTGTACCGGGCCAGCAATTCTCGCTTCATACGCAAGATGAATGGGCAGATGCTCCATCGAGTCAAAAAAACTTGGAGGGAAGATCAGTTCCATTTGGCACAATATTAAAGGAATGTCACGCTCAAGTCGACTCATATCTTCGGTGCGAATGACTRTTGATGTGAGATCTTTGAAAAATAAACTCAATTCGGTTAGAGCCTTCCATACGTTCGGAGGAAGCAGTTCACGAAAGGCTATTGGTATCAACCTCTGCATGAATACATGACAATCGTGACTCTTCATCCCAATCAGACGAGATTCTTTCTTGTCGACACAACGTCCCAAATTTGATGCGTACCCATCTGGAAATCGAAGAGATTTGACCCAATCGCAAATGGCAGCTTTCGATGGCTTATCAAGTGTGTAACAGGCTTTAGGACACTTTCCTGACCCATCTGGCGCCAACTCTGGGCGATTACAATACTCATTCAACTCCTCCCTAGATTTACATGTGTCCTTGGTCTTCCCTATGATATTCATCACCGTATTGAAAACATTGTCAAACACATTCTTTTCTATGTGCGTAACATCTAAGTTTTGACGAATTAGATTTGTCCTCCAATATGGCAGATCCCAGAAAATGCTTCGTTTTCTCCAACCAGACGTTCGGGATATTTGCGCGTTAACTTGTGCTGCATCCAGTTCAGTGACTTTCAGAAGCCCCAACCGTTCTATTTCTGCCAGAACTTCTACCCCTGAGCGCACTTCCGGCGGTGGAGTTTCGACAGATCTTGTTTTTCGAAATCATCGTTTATCTTTTTGAAAGCGGTGATATTGCTCAAGGAATTTTCGGTGATTGTCGAACCACGATTGCTTCCCATTGCACTTAAGGGTGAAGGCGTCCGACTGTTCCATGCAGTAAGGACAAGCTTTTTGACCGGCCGTACTCCATCCGGACAACATAGAATATGCAGGGAAATCGCTGATTGTCCACATAAGCGCTGCTCGCAATTGAAAATTTTGTTTCTTAGATATATCGTACGAGGGAGCCCCAACAGTCCACAACTGATTCAATTCATGGATTAAGGGTTGCAGAAACACAAAAGTTTGTCTTTTGGATTCTTTGGCCCTGGTATGAGAACGCTGAGGAACATGAACTATTCTTTCATGCACATCCAAGGCGGCAAGTTGTAAGGTGTGATTATGACGGGCCACGATGAATATTGTGCTCCAAAGCTTCCAAATGGTTGAAAACCATCTGTACAAAGACCCAATCTCACGTTTCGACTTTCAGCCGCAAAGCTTGGATTAGTGTCGTTGAAATGTTCTCAAACTTCTGAGTCGGATGGATGGCGCATAACATTGTCTTCAACCACATGTTCAGCATGCCATCTCATATCTTTCGCTGTGGCATTAGATGCGTACAACCTCTGCAGACGAGGAGTTAATGGAAAATAGTACATCTTCTTGTACGCGACACGAGCCTTCAAGCGTTTTGTTTTTCCATGTGGAACAGGTTTAAACCGAGGTTCATTGCAGAATTTGCAACTTGTCAAATCAGAATCGTCTCCCCAGTAGATCATACAATTATTCTTGCAACAGTCAATCTTCTCGACCGGTAAGCCCATACCCCTTAACAACTTCTTACTGTTGTAGAAGTTATCGGGTACGAGATTGTCCTTTAGTACAATCTCCTTGATTAATTCACTCAATTGATCATAACACTTTTGAGACATGTGATTCTCTGATTTCAAATTCATGAGACGGGAAACTAATGACAACTGAGTATGTGATTCGCACCCCGAATACAATGGTTGATTCCCAGCTTTCAACATGTCGTAAAATTTTTGAGCCTCAGCGTTCGGCGACTCTTCCACATCGGCCACCACGTCAAAATCGAGACCAGTTGCATCTTGAACCATATTAATGTACGCGTTTGATGATTCTTCAGAAGGGTTGTGAGAGGGTCCTCTAGCATGAAAATCCTGATGATGTCCAGAGGTGGCGAGCCGGGTTTCTCCGTGGTAAATCCATCTATAATAATTCGGCACGAACCCATTTTTTGCCAGGTGGTACTTAATCTCATCGACGTCCAGGTAGATTCTATTCCTACATCTGCTACGATTACAAGGACATTTCAGTCTCTGTCCGTCCTTGTGAGTGGAATTCGCTTGCACAAAATTAATAAAACTCTCGATTCCATCCGTGAATTTTGAGGATAAATATCCGTCTTCGATTCGCTCGTACATCCAGCTACGATCGGAACTCATCCTAATATTGCACGATTGTCAAATTTTTTAGTCTTAAGCGTGTTCTAGAAATCCGGAAATATTGCGTTTCTATATCCAACTACGATCATTTACCATCCTAAGATTTTGAGTGTCATGCGTGTTCTATAATTAAAGAAGGTGGCAAAATTTCAGCAGCATCACGAGAAGAATGGGGAGTTCGATTTATAATTGGTAAGGCTTCTATCCCATTCAAGAACGTGACATTTTAGTAGTATGTATTAATCATAACATATGTATTTTTCTTAGATTCAAAATTTCGGCAGCATCTCCCCCCAGTTCTCGTAGTGCACGTATATTTCAGTGCACCCGAGAACAATTAGAGAGATGAAGAAATCGAAATTTCAAAACTAAAGAAAAAAAACATACACATAAGATAATCATACTCCAAGTCACATTCTCAAACTGTCCAAAAATGGGACAATTTGAAATTTAGTATCAAACTCCATATTTGATACTAAATTTCAAACAGGTCTAAGAAATATTAGAATAATTCAAAACTTCGTATGCATCGCGTCACTTCGCCAATGTTCCAAATAAGCAATTACCACCGTCACTTTTTTCTAAAAATATTTTGAAAACTTAAATAAAATCCCGTGATACCCTATCACGTTTTTAAAAATAAAATCTGAAAACCCGCTATTGGAGGGACAAAACCTCCCGGTCGGCGCCGTAACCCACGTCAACATCCGACGGTATACAACCAACAACACCAATGATAATATTATATATAAACAAAATTAGACCCCGGCCGATCACCACGGCCTCCCATGCATGAACAATATATATACAATTTTTTTTTAAATTCCGGCCGATCACCACGGCCTCCCATGCATGAACAATATATACACAATACAATGGGTGAATAAACCCTAAATTTGAAAGCAAACCCTAATAATCTAATGATAAACCCTAATACAAGATTGTTTCTAGTTAGGTAGATTCTGAAGTAGACACGTTGTCTAAAAAGAGCCACACAACACTCGAATACAGGTCATCGCTTTCCTCGACCACCCTCACCATGTCTGCTCCAAAAATCAACCGGCTCCTTGCTAGCATGTTGACTAAAAACAGATGTCTTCATCGACTGTATCTACTACTGAATTATAGATGTTTGGAGCCGACATGGGGAGGGCGTTTGAGGAGGACAATCTCTGTACGGGTGCTGTGTGCGCTCTTTTTAGACAAGTATACTGCAGAATCTACACAAGCTTATTTAATCCTAAAATGGCACCTAATTGATTGATTAATCCTTTTTTGAACCCTAGTTAATTGATTAATCCTAAATTGAACCCTAATTAATTGATTAATCCTAAGTTGAATCCTAATTGTGTAATTATTACTAAATTGAATCCTAATTGTGTGATTATTACAAAATTAAACCCTAATTATGTAATTATTACGAAATTGGACTCTAATTAATTGATTATCCTTAAATTGAACCCTAATTATCTAATTATTCCTAAATTGACCCCTAATTAATTTATTATTCCTTTTTTTAACCCTAATTAATTGATTAATCCTAAATTGAACCCTAATTAATTGATTAATCCTAAATTGAACCCTAATTAATTGATTAATCCTAAATTGAATCCTAATTGTGTAATTATTACTAAATTGAACCCTAATTGTGTGATTATTACGAAATTGAACCCTAATTATGTAATTATTACGAAATTGGACTCTAATTAATTGACTATCCCTAAATTGAACCCTAATTATCCAATTATTCCTAAATTGATCCCTAATTAATTGATTATTCCTAAATTGAACCCTAAAGCTATTGATTGTTCCTAAATTGAACCCTAATTATTCAATTATTACTAAATTGAACCCTAATTACTTGATTATTCTTAAATTGAACCCTAATTATCTAATTATTCCTAAATTGGCCCCTAATTATATGATTATACCTAAATTGGCCCCTAATTATGTAATTATTACTTAATTGGCCCCTAATTAATTGATTATTACTAAGTTGGCTCCTAATTAATCGATTATTAACCCTAATTATAAACTAATCCTAATTACAAATTAACCCTAAAGTTAATTCTAAAACTAACCCTAAATTGAACTCTAATTCTAAAATTAATCATAAAACATAAATTAAAACCCTAAATTTATCTATAATTAAAAATTAAACTGAAATAATATAAAAAATAAAATAAAAAACTGAAAAACAAACTAAAAAAATTACTTTGTTTTGGGACTGCGACGAACGGCGACGGGCGGTCTCCGGGCTGCGACGGGCGGCTTTGGGCGATCGGCGGCGGGCTGCGGACACGAGTGGGCTGCTGTGGACGGTCGGCGGCGGTCTGCGGCGACGAGTGGCGGCTTTGGGCGGTCGGCAGCGGGCTGCGACGGCGAGTGGGGTTTCGGGCTGCGACGAATGGCGAGTGGGCTTCGGGCTACGGCGAGCAGCTTCTGCGGCGAGCGGCGGACGGCGAGCCTGGCGGACGGCAGACGGCGAGCTGGCGGACGGCGGCTGCGACGGGCGGCGGCGAGCGGGCGGCGAGCAAACGCGTGCGGATGGGGTGTCGGGCTGTGGACGGACGGCAGACGGCGAGCCTGGCGGACGACGGCTGCGACGGGCGGGCGGCGAGCGAACGCGTGCGGAACGGGGTGGCGGGCTGTGGACGGACGGCGGCTGCGACGGTGGCGGGCTATGGACCTTCTTCTTTCTTTTTTTCTTTCTCTTCTCTCTTCTTCTTTCTTCTGTTTTCTTTTTATTTCTGTATTCTAAGATGTGAGAAACAGCGGCGCGCTGTTTTAATTAGGGCAAAGATTCCGAGAGAAATAATCCCTCGGAAAACCGAGGGAATTCAATTTCCCTCGTTTAATTTCGATTTTTTTTTTATTTTTGAACATTTCGAGGGAATCAAAAATCCCTCGGAATTCCAAGGGATTTCTTCATATATCCCTCGGAATTTCGAGGGAATTTTAATTCCCTCGAAAATTTCAAAAATAAAAAAAATTCGAAATAAATAGGGAAAAATGGAAAAAATTAGGAAAAAAATATGTTTTATTTCCGGGACACCGGGGCACATCCCTCCCCGCCCCGGTCATAATTTCTCGGGTCCTCTTACTATTTTTTACTATTTTTTCTATTTTTTGGGGTTTTTTTCACTATTCATCTAAAATAGAAAAAAAAAAATTAGAAAACGCCTGCGGAACGATCGACGCCCGACGCCCGTGGTTCCAAGACGCCGGGGCGCACCCCTCTCCGCCCCGGTCGTGAAATGATGGGATTAGTTTCTATTTTTTTTACTAATTCTTCTATTTTTTCGGGGTGTTTTCCATTTTTTCATTTAAAATCGAAAAAAAATAGAAAACGCGTGTGGAACGATCGACGCCCGACCCCCAGTGGTTCTATATTTAGAAGTAATAAATGAATGAGAACTTACTAGACTGTCTGCTTCAGAGTCCAATATAACCTTGAAAAACTTCGGAACCGCCATTGCGAGGAGGGATATTGTGGCTATTGTGGTTTTGAATTAAGTTCCAAGAAAAAACTAATTTTGAGAATTTCATTATAAGCAAAATCGATCTTTAATAATTTAAGAGGCTAAAATAAAATTTATTTATTTATATACAAAATCATGCGACTCTGTTTTTTTATTTTTTTGGCAATTTGTGATTTTCACATGACTAATACTCCCTCCGTCCCATAAAGATAGTCAAGTATTCCATTTTCGTCCGTCCCACAAAGATAGTCCAGTTACCATATTTAACATATCATTAATTCTTCATTTCCACACATACCCTTAATTAATATTCTTGAAATACTAGTTTCCTACCTCGTAAGTTGAGAATTATGATTACAATGCAAAATCTTACTATTCCAATAACAAATATACTAATTCCAACACTGATTTTTATAATTATTAATTGATATTAATAAATTCAAGAAGGGTATAATTGGAAAATACTAACTAAATTAATGACTTAACTATATAAACTACTCATTTCTTAATTTGTGTGAAACCAACCGCAGGACCATCATTTTGGGACGGAGGGAGTAATAATTAAACCCTAGCTATTAGACTAAATTGCAATAATATTGTACCGAAAATGAAAGCATAGAAACTTACGTTGAGGTGATTGGTGGAGAAGCAGTTTTGAGGAGAGAGAAGAGCCCAAACTTGTACGAACGGTGAAAATCAGATCTGGCGGGATGGCATTCCAGAGGCCATGTATTTGGGGTTATGCATTATTTACGGGGCTCGCAAAAAGAGTTATGCTGACCTTGCAGAAGTGATAAGACTGAGATAGTAATCTCCCTTTTTAGTAGGAATGAAAAGTCTTTTCAAAGTAATTATTTGTACAGGAATATCCTTGGTTGTAAGGCAAATAATTGGGTGAGACCGTTTTCATAGTATAAGACAACTTTTTACAATGTCTGTTAAATAGAAAAATAGAAAAAAACCCAAAAAAATAGTAATTATTTTTAATTTTTTAAAAATATTAATTAAATTTTTGAGGGAATACAAATTTACCTCGGTTTATTCCGAGGGAATCAATAATCCCTCGGAATTTCAATTAATATTAAAAAAAAAAACTAAACCGAGGGATTTTGGATTCCCTCGGTTTCATTCCGAGGGATTTCTTTCTTATTCCCTCGGAAGCTTTTCAATTAAAAAATAATAAAATAATAATATTTCGAGGGAATTTCCCTCGGTTTTTCGAGGGAATAAATCCCTCGGAATAAATTCCCTCGCCAAATCCGTCGATTTTTTCCTCGAAAATCATGGCGGGAAAGAATGACACCAGTATTTCGAGGGAAATCGAATGACACCAGTATTTCGAGGGAAATCAATTCCCTCGGAAAATACCGAGGAATTTTAGTTCCCTCGATTTTTCCCTCGAAAATTTTTGATGAAAATCTATTCTCTCGATTTTTCCCTCGAAAACTGCTATGTTTTTTTAGTGAATAATATTACTTGATAATTTTTAAAATAGTATTCTCACGGAGGTACAACTGGTATTTTACTGGATTATATTAGTTCTAAATTTATTTTTCCGATACTGTACGCGCTTGTACAAATTAATAATTTTCTGATTAAGGATTATAATAATTCCAAAATTTTTTAATTCTCCCACGAGAAACTGATACAAATTAATGGTTTTTTAGTTGGGTGTATTGTGTAATCATCAAAACAATTTCTCCATTTATATCAAGACAATCTTCATAAAACAATGAATATGGATCATTTGATATAAAGGCTACCATTCATCCATTGAAAATATTTATATGAACATTGTTTAGAAATATATTTTTGGAACATTTTTGTAAGACACAATGACTATGGAACATTGTTTAGAAATATATTTTTGGAACATCTTTCTAGAACTCTTTAATGCGCTTTTTGAATAAAATAGAATTTAATATGACTCTTTACTGTTAGAAACCAGATAAAGTTTTCAAAGGAGTACGGGAAAATAACAAACGCAAAATTAAGTAGTGTTTGATACTCTTTTTTAATAAGAATATTAATTTATTGCTATACTCATGGTTGACACCAAATATTGTTAAAAAATAAGTTACTAAAAAAATGGAAAATGCCCTGCTCCAGTTTCCTTTCATTATTGAGTTAGTCAGACACTTCACATGTTTCTAACTATTCACATGACATCATCAAATGATACAAGTCTTGAATAAGAATCTACAACGCACTAGAACAAATTGTTCATTTGAAAAAACGAAAACTTAATAATTAAAAATTTTGGCGAATAGAACTGTATTTGAAACTAGTGTTCTAAAACTCGCTGTAGGCAGGCGCCTAGGGGCTCGACGTCACCAATCCGCCGACGATTTTCGAAAATCGGCTAGGGCGCCCTACTCGGCGCCTAAACGCCGAGCACCATGTGATATTTTATTTTAAAAAAAAATTCTGACCCAAAACGACGTCGTTTTTGGGCCTATTTTTTAAAAAGAAGATCCATTTGGTGTTGCTATTAGTTGTTTCTAATGCTTGAATGATATACTTATTTAATTATTTTGATTTTGTAATGTATGCTATGCTATTGTTATTTGACTAATAAACTTATGGATTTATGATGTTTTGAATTTTGAATTGAATAATAGTTTTAAACTTGTGAATTGTAACTTATTACTTTTAGTTTTGGATTGTCATAAACTTTATCGTGTAGAAGGTAGTATGTTGAATTATTAAATGGTTGGATGTAATGTTGTAAATTAGGGTATTTATTCTCAAATTCTAGGCTCCGCTTGGGCGCCCTAGGCGCCAAGCACTGACCTGGCTCCTGACAACCGCCTAGCGAGTTTTAGAACACTGTTTGAAACAATCAAGATCTGAGAGAAGGAATCAAACAATATGCTATATATGCGTTTAAATTAATTGTGTATGAATGAATTGATAGTAGGCGTGTGTTTGAATGAATTGTGTAGAGATTGTAAGGTTGTGTATGTATGCGTTTGATTTAATTGTGCATGGATGAATTGAATGAATTGATGGCAGGAGTATGAATGAATTGTGTATGAATGACTTGATCGCATACATATGTGCTATTTATTGATACTGTAAGGCTGTGTTTCAACGAACACAACTTTTTGCATGGGTCTTTTGCAAAATAGACACAACTTTTTGCATAGGTCTGTTCAATAGTAGATACAACTATTGAACACACTGCGTTTGTTCAATTATATTGGCTAGAAGTTTTCGATAGAATTTATTAGATTACATATACAATATTTGACTGGATACGTTTGTTCAATTATATCTATTTAAATCAAATATATTTATATCTTGCTATCAAATATATTTATCGATCTGTACAAGTCATTCCATATTTTGCATGGATCTGTTCAATAGTAAATACAACTATTGAACAAACTGCGTCTATTCAATTATATTCGCTATAAATTTCAGAATTGCGTTTATTCAGTTATATCTATTTCAATCAAATATATTTATTGGTTTGTCCATCTACAAGTAAACAGAAATTTTTCAATGGATATTTTCAATACAATATATATATATATATATAGGATTAGGATCATGTGAGAACCAAATTTCTGTGTGGGAACTTTTGGAACCGCTATATTACATTGTATGTGATGCTAATTTAAATAATGCAAAATGCTATTTATATTTTCACATTGCTATTTTTTCTCCCTTGATTTTTACTATTATCTTATTAACATGTACATGATTCATATATAGCATCACATACTATGTAATTTAGCAGGTTCCTAGTTCTCACATAGGGATTGGTTCCCATGTGAACCCACCCCTATATATATATATATATAAGTTTAAAACCCGTGTACTATACGGGATT
Source organism: Phtheirospermum japonicum (assembly GCA_014905375.1). Taxonomy (NCBI): domain Eukaryota; kingdom Viridiplantae; phylum Streptophyta; class Magnoliopsida; order Lamiales; family Orobanchaceae; genus Phtheirospermum; species Phtheirospermum japonicum. The sequence continues at coordinate 43,050 of BMAC01001481.1, forward strand.
TATTAAAAAGATAAATATAATAAATATTTGTAAGAATTACAGACTTTTAAATCTAAAATAAAAAATTTAATGATGCATTCTCAACCCGTGCCTTCACTTGTCTAATCAATTTATTAATTGTTCATTCAAATTTTAATATTTCGCTTAAATTCCTTAATAAATAATTACAAACTTAGAAAAACACAAAAGATGTCACATTTTCAACCCGTGTCTAATCTTATTAATTAATAATTATTATTAAATTATTTTACATTTTAATATTTAGAGTAAATTCTTTAATAATTATTAGTTACATACTTTGAAATCTTCAATAGATGTCATACTCTCAACCCGTGTCGCGTTGTACCAGTGTCTATCAATATTATTAATTATTCTTACATAATTTTATATTTTTATGTTTAGATTGAATCTTTTACTAACATTTAGTTATATACTTATATTGTTACAAATAACTCGAAATTTACATATATAGGATATTTGAAATTTTAAAAATAAAATTATTTTAAATTTTATTTTAAATACAACTTATTTAATTATTTTCATAATTATTTTTCTGTTGTTAAAGTTATTTATTATATAATTTGTCTTTTATTTAAAGTAATTAATTTTAATTTTTTAAACTAATTATATGACTTATTATATTTTTATATTGGGAGAATATAAGGAAAATATTGAATTAGACAAAATATAATACTATAAAAATTAAGTTTGGGAAGATATAATAAAAAAATAGATTAAATTAGGTAAGATACAATAAAAAAATAATATTAAATTAGGTAGATATTAGGCTCGGATGACACGTAAGCAACCGAAACACCAGGATTTTATATTCGCCAAACGAAGCATACGAAGCAGACACATAAGTTAGGAGAGTTTTGTGTATATATATATACATATATATAACAAATATGAACCATTAGACAATCCAATATAAAGCAAATAGTTTAACATTAAGAATTAATTTTCATTCACAACAAATTTATTTTGAGAATCTTCAAATATTAATATCTGTTTTACACAAATAGAACACACTTTCAAAATTAAACCAGATTTTCAACAATCCCCCACATGAATGAAATTAATGCATACGTATATGCAAACCGTATGAATGTTCTGACAAACCATTATTGCATCAGGATAAATAGCTTTTAACTTTGAATTCTCCCCAATAAAATACTATTGAATTTATTGGTTATTTAGTAACACGATATTTTCAACTACATAGTCATTTGTGTAAACCAAGACAACAAACCACACATAAAATAGTTCTAATAAATTCTAGTTCTCACGTTTTTGTCCTTTTTGGTCCTGTACCATAGATTCATAAGCGTTTCTTGATTAGAAGTGACCATTACTTTTTCACTTATATGGGTGATCTCCCATGAACAGTATCTTGCTTTAATCCACCTTATATGTATAGAAATCATTAAAAAATTCCTAAAGAACCTAGCCTCGTCACTTAAGCAGGTTTTCCATTTGGACGTTTTAGGAATGGGTAGGTGTGTTTCCAAGTGTTCACTAAACTATCAAATTTAGTTTTTCCATTGAACCAAGTATTTGAGATCCTCCAATTCATAAGGTTGGGTGTCTGCTAAGACTGTTTTTTGGCTTTGAACTTTAACCCATTCCCCTTAATGAGTTTATACAACTTATCTCGGTTTATACATTTTGTAAACGGGTCCGCTAGGTTATCCTTTGATTATATATAGTCAACGGATACAACCCCACATGAGATCAATTGTCTAATGCTATTGTGTCGTTGACGTATATGTCTAGACTTACCATTGTACATGTTATTTAGTGCCCTTGCAATATCTGATTGATTATCGCAATATATCATAATTGAAGGGACTAGTTTATTCCAACAAAGAATGTCTTCCACGAAATCTCTAAACCACTCTGCTTCTTCTCTAACTTTATCTAAAGCTATGAACTCGGATTCCATAGTTGACCGAGTTATTCAAGCCTGCTTAGAAGATTTCCACGACACTACTTCACCAACTATCATAAACATGTATCCACTTAAACTTGGAGTCATTTGTGTCAGTAATATTAGTATAATACTACTGGATATTTTGTATAAAGTATACCATAATTCATTTTAAACTTTAGGTAAATAAGTAGCATATTCAAAGTATTCTAATGATCTTTACTAGGATTACTTGTGAACCGACTCAATTTACTCACTGAATATGCAATATCAGGACATTTACAGTCAGTGACGGATGCAATGTTTTTACTGAGGGGGGCCAAACATATAATACAAAAAATAACACGAAGTATTTCAAATGAAATCAAGAGTTAGTATTTTTTTTTAATAAAGTCATAATTCCAAATAAACATCAAAATTAAAAAACTAATAACTAAAAATGAATTACAATTATCTAACCTTTCATTTTAACATATGTATGTAATACATTAGAAAATAAAAAATATATGTAAGAAAAATAAAAAAAAATTAGAAACATAAACAAATAATAAATTATTATCATTAATTATAAATATTCAATCAAACTATTAACTATTATGTTCTAATCATTCCTACCAAGTGATAATTGACAAATATAATTAAAAAAGAACTTAAAACAAGCAATTCACAATATAAAACTAAAACAATTAAATATTGAACTAAATTTACCTTAATCAAGATAAATCTTACTGCTCTAATATGCAAATCTCCAATAAACCCTAGGTTAGTAATTGGGAAGGAGATGATTTAAGAATTTATGAATAAAGAAATGGTAGGACCGCAAGAGAAGAGTTTGTGAAGAAAGAAATTGGGAGTGGAGACGGTAGAGAAGAATAAGGATTTTAGTTTCTCTCTGTTCTGTTTCTATTTAGCAAGTATGTTTTTCCTTTTAATTTTTAGATGTAAATGTGAAAATATATATACCCTTGATATTTTTTAAAATCTCAGGGAGGCCCAGTGCCCCCCTTTAGCGCATAGTGTGTCCGTCCATGTGTACAGTTACTTAAGTATATTAGACTACAAATTACTCTTGCATAATTTTGCTGAGAAAATAGTTCCCCTCGGTTCTTGACTAAGTGTAGACATCTAAAAGCGTCTTAGCAAGAGGGATATTAAACATATCAAACTTAATACTTAATATGACTCCACATATTCCCTTGTCTTTCATATCAAAATATCTTTTTAACATTCTCTTAATGTTCATGATTAGATCATGAGTACTTCCCATAGTCAACATGTCATCCACATAAAGATAAATAATTACAAAAGCATTATCTATATCTTTAATGTAGATACACTTGTCATATTCGTTGATTTTAAAACCATTTGACAATATAGTTTTGTCAGACTTTTCATGCCAATGTTTATGTGCTTATTTTAGTCTATAAAGTGACTTAATTAGTTTACATACCTTATTCTCTTGTCTGGGCGCAACAAACCCCTCGAGTTGTTCTATATAAATCGTCTCTTCAAGATCTCCATTTAAGAAATTTGTCTTTACATCCATTTGATGTATTTCAAGATTATGTAATGCAGCAATATCAATAAGTACATGTTGATTTGTACTTTTTTGTACACTTTTTTGTTACCTTTTTGTGTCACATTCACGTGTGTTTTGCTTGCATTTACGGGTTTTAGGAGTCGTTTTGGCCTATTTTGTTAGTTTTAGGTTTTTATAGCTTCGTGCGATTTTAGTAGTATTTCGTACATTTTTACCTTTTTTCGTATTTTTTGCCGTAGGATGACCAAGCGGGTCTCGTGCACGCTCAGGGCATCTCTTTCGACTCGGAATGGAATGGAAAATCAAGGAAACACAGCGTGAACGAGGAGCGACAACCGGCGGATGGCTACAGCAGAAATGAGAAAACCGAGTCGGAGCAGTCGAACCAGTCGATCGACTGGCTTTCAGTCGATCGACTGACTATCCAGCCGATCGACTGGACTTCCCCAAATCGATTGGAGTCCAGTGAGTTTGGGATTTTTGGACGAAGCAATTGATCGACTGCGACGCAGGGGATTTCTGAGATTTTGACCTATTTTGACGATTTTGCCCCTGCATTTTTGTATATATAGGACCAGCTCTCCTACCTTATCTATAACCTTCCTTGGTGGAATTTGGGGCTTGCTCCATTTCCTCCAAGCTTTTACATTTCCCTTGCCATGTAAACCCTAGTTTAAATTTTTAGCTTATGTAGTTTTAGTTAGCTTAGTAGTTAGTTTAGTTAGTGTTAGTTAGTTATATTGCTTAGCAAGTGTGGGAGAAGGTGACAATCTCCTCTACTTGTGGCTCTTGGTTTGATTTCTATCTTTTGGATCTTGTAGCAAACTTGAAGCTTTGAGTTCAATGCAATTTGGTAGTGTTCTTTTCCTTTATTATTATGCTTTGTTCTTGATTAATTTTTGTTGTTATTATTGTTGTTGTTCTTGTTAGGTTAAGATTGTTATGTTGGTGGTTTGGTTTTAGCTTGTTTTTTTTTTCTTTTCTTGCAAACTCCATGGATGCTCTCATTTTCAAGCTTTTTACTCCTTTTAGTTAGACATGCTATTAGTCCTTAAAAGATGTATGAACTTTTCCTCTTTGGTAATTTGTCTTGTTCAATTTAAAAGCCTTTGACTTTTCTCAAATTCAAATGCTTTTGATTTTCCCTCCATGAATTCTCTTTTAATTGTAAGCTTTATTTGATGCAATTAGTTTAGTAATTACGGGTTTAGGGTTTAGGTTTTTTTAGAACCATTAATCGGAGCTTGTCGAGAATCGGGATTGACGACCCCAACACTTGGTCAACTATTCGGGATTGACAACCCCGAATCGTGGATTAAGTGCTCGGCGAAAATCGATTGATCGTGAAGACGACCCGAACACCCTAAACCCTCATTTTCATTATTTTCATTTCTCTTTTAATTCTTGTCTGAGTTGATTAATTTTCAAAAAATCAAACCAAGTCAATGACTTAATGCTTTCTTAGGAGTAGATTAGTTTAATTTAGATAAACAAGAGAGTGACTAAACACACCGACCGTCGATTATATCTATCCTCGATAGATACGACTCGGGAAAACTTACCACTCTACAATTGACTCCGTACTATTGCGGAGAAGATTTCTTAGAGTGCTAAGAAATCTTCGATCAAATTTTGGCGCCATTGCCAGGGATAGATTAAGGCTAATGGTATTTTTAATTATCTCTCTTGTTATTTTAGTTGGTAGTTAGTTTAAATTGTTGTTTTACTTTCGATGCTCGTAATCCTTTATTGAGTGTTGTGTTTGTAGGGAACTTATTCGGAAGCCCGATGCCGTCCGCCCACACTCACGACGATCAAAAGATACCTCCGCCGCTCGATTGATCTGGCCGAGGATGGCAAACTACCGAGCTAGTTTGCCATACGACGACCCTTATATCCAAACTCCCAAATATCCAAACTCTTATATCCAAACTCCCGAATATCCAAATCTGTACACCACTCCCCCAAGCTATCGGGTCCCCTCGACTTACGATGACCCGTACACTTCGATCGGTGAAGAATGGGCCCCCTCTTTTGATTATTCCGGCCCAAGCCCTTCTTATTCTCCACCAATTTTGTATCCCCATAACCCGAGCATGGATCCGTATGCACCGACTCGTGATTCTTGTGATCCAGGTTTTGAAGATCCATATGCTCAACTCGCCCCCCCTCCTTACTCGAGCTTTGATTCGTATGCTCCACCCATTCTTGATTTGTATTCTTGGAGCTACGACTTTTACGATTTACCCACCTCGAGCTCGTATACTTCAAGCGATGACCCTTATGCCACACTTTCTCACGATTCGTCTATGCCCCAACTCCCGGACTTAGAGTCTCTCTTAGCCGAGCTCATGTAACACCTCGCTCGAATGGAGACTCAATCAAAGCAAATTGCCAACGATGTGGACGAGCTCAAACAACCTCGTTTTGACGAGATGCCCACCTTTGATGTGGTGGATCCCTCGATCGTTGATGGCAATTCAATTCTTGACGGTCTTTTGAAAGAGGTGTGCACGGAGGTGGAGATAGAGGGTGAGGAGAAAGGTTCGAAGATCGACGTTACCCCTCTCGAGTTTTGTGAAGAAGTTGTAGAGGAACGTGAGGGGAGTCGTCTTTGGGGATCCCAACGGCACTTGGAAAGTTGAATGCACTTGCTCTTGGTGAGGATGATGAAGTTGTGCCATTTTTGGAGGATGTGGAGTTGATCGAGCCTCTTTTACCACCACTCGACGCCATTTTTCTACTCGAACAAGTGGAGGTGGAAGAGGGAGCGGGGGAGGGAGAAGAGATGACGTTCGGGGAGACGAAGGAGTACGTCGACCCATTTTGGGATGATCACATTTGGGTGGTCGACTACTCCCTCTTCCGACCACCGAAGCAAGTCCGCGCTCTTGATAGTTCGACCTTCCGGCTTGCCCGACGTGCCCGCCTTGGTGATTTTAATCACCCGGTGTGTCTAATCGAGAACACCAACGCGTGGCACGATCGCCACCTCTTCTTGGATCCCGTATAGCATCCTTTGTATAAATCATCGAGCTATAGACGTTAAAGTAGCGCTTATTTGGAGGCAACCCAATTTTTAAAAAAAAAAAAAAAGAGAGAGAGAGAGAGAAAATCCAAAAAAAAAAAATAGGAAAATTAAAAACCCAAAAAGATTTTTACTTTTTATTCTTTTTTTTTTTTTGCAACCCGCGTTTGTTTATTTCTTGTAGGTTGCTTGCCTCACCTCCCGGAGAGGACTTATACACGACCACGTCACCACAAGCTCGGAGATAAGGGCATTTCCTTTTCCCTACACTTTTTTACCGGTGTATTTAGCTTAATATGCAATGAGGACATTACTAGGTTTTAAGTGTGGGATGGTGGTTAGGGTTCGTCTTAGGATTTTTAAGTTGATGCATGCTTGGTTGTGTTAATTTGAGTAGCGTGTGTGCTATTTTTGCTTGGATTCTTGGCGAAGTGACGCGATTTTGATGATTGGTTAGGGAGTTTAGATTGTCGATCGGATTTAGTGGACTTAGGTGATTAACTCGTTGGGAACTTTGTTCGGCTTTAGCTCCGTGCTATCCTTGTGCTCAATATAGAACTAGTGCCTCAACTAGCCTCGTCGTCGAACACTCTCTATAGGATTTTTATTTTGTATTTTGGAGTCGTCAATTGCTCCATGTGCTCGATCGAAAACATTGTAAGTTGCTAGTAGCAACGAGTGATCGGAGCCGTTGATTTCTCTTTGTATATATCTTGTACTTTAGTACCTTTTCTCCTTGGGTGCCAAAAAAAAAAAAAAAAAAAAAAAAGAAAAAGAAAAAGAAAAAAATGTGATGAATAAACAAGGATAAGTTATAAATCCTTGTAGTTATTAAGTAATAAAACGTGAAACTCTTGCACGTTTCCTCTTTCTCTTTCTTTTTAGGTTTTGTTTGTTAAAGAGAATTGTAGACGATTCGGGCTAGTAGGGAGCCGATTAACGGTTCGACCGTGGATAGACCTTAGCCGGGGCATGGACTAGGGGACCGACTTGGAGTGTTACCTAATACTTTTAGGTTTCGAGAGTCGATCTAAACTTTCTTTGTCAAGACATCTTTGTCGTCCTTTTAGCCGAGCTAACGAGCATTCTAGCATACAACGCCTCAAATTAGGTTTTTGTGCATTAGGTTAGGATCACTTGGAGGTAGTTTTGTAATTCTAGATTAATATTACTTGAGGACAAGCAATCATTCTAAGTGTGGGGTGGTTGATTTGTACTTTTTTGTGTCGCATTCGCGTGTGTTTTGCTTGCATTTACGGGTTTTAGGAGTTGTTTTGGCCTATTTTGTTAGTTTTAGGTTTTTATAGCTTTGTGCGGTTTTTAGTAGTTTTTCGTAGAGCTGTCAAAACGGGCTTAGCCCGTTGGGTCAGCCCGCACCGCTAATAACAAGGTAGGGGTATGGGTTTAAAGTTTAATGGCCCGTTAAGAGTCGGGCCTACATGGGCTAGCCCACTTGGTCCACGGGCTTTTGCGGAGCGGGGCAGGGCGGGGGTGGGTTGACCCGTCACATTAAAAAGAAATTCTAGGTTTAAGCTTAAGAGGAGAAACACGCCCACTCCAAAATCAAATCATATCAAACTCGAATCTTGAACAAAAAAAAACCTAAACCTAACCATTCTAAATAACTAAATCCATCTCCCCTTATAAATTCGGCCCAAATATCATGAACAAAGTGCAGTATTTTGTCTTCAAAGTCATAGTTTCTGGTAAGTTTTCTTAATTTGATATTCATTATTAGTTTGTTTTTGCATCAAGTTTTCTTGTTTGAGAAAGTTCTTTATTCTAATTATGTAAAACGTATTGGTTTTTTTCCCTTTTTTGTGAATTCATTTTTTGGGCAAATGATGAATTTGATGTGAAAATGGTAATTTGCGTCTGAATTCTCCTTGATGCTTTACTGTTTTTTAATTTATTTTTAAGATGTATTTTTTTTTCTAATTACTGTCTCTTGTTTCTAATTATGTGAAAGTGTATATGTCAAAGGATTAAATTAACATTTCCCCTGTTACTTAACAAAGAATTAAATTAAGAAAAAAAGTTGGTGGTTAATCTTGGAGCAGTAGCCATGAGAGTCCCCATTAAGAGGAAGGCCCACCTATTTATCAAAGACTCCACCCCATAATTAAATGCTAATCCTTTTCACATTTGATTTATGGGTATTTGTATTTCTCCAGAATAAATAAATTTGAAGGATTGGTTTTTTCGTTTAAAAGATTAGTCTAACTTAGAATACACAGCCACAGATGTATATTATTTATTATTATTTTATACATGTAGGTAGAAAATTGAAGAATAGTTTAGGAGGTTAATATCAAATTCAACAATAATAATGTTAGAATTGAGTTTTGCTGCTATTAGATTAGGAACTTATTCATATATACATATATTATACACTTACATATTATATATTCAAATTACCTGATCCAACACAAAGGCACAAACTTGAAACTTTACTAACCCGAATCAGATATAAACCAATTTGATAAACTAGTATTATATGTTTTTTTATTATGAGTGCTAGTAATTTATTTTCAATTGAACCATGATTTCAAATTGAAATAAATAATAGTGATTATTTGTTGACAATTTTTTTTCTGGTCATTCAATTTGTAGGGTTAAGAAATAGGTCATGGACCCTTTATCATTGCAAAACTGTATCAACGTGGATGATACCGAATCGAAGAATCCTAAGAGCAATCCAGGACTACGTGCATCTAAGGAATCTTCTCAAGTTTGGGACTTTTTTGAAAAGAAAGGGGTTGCCGAGGATGGTGTGTTAAGAGCGGCATGTATTGGGTGCAAAAAATTATATAAATGTGGGGGTAAAAGGTATGGAACTTCTACATTGAGACGTCATATGGAATCATGCATAKCATTAAGGTCTCAAGATGTAGGACAAATGATTGTTGATAGTAATGGGAAGATTARGTCTAAAAAGGTTAACCCAAAAATTGCACGTGAGTTGTTTGCTGCTGCTGTTATTCAACATGATTTACCATTTTCATTTGTTGAATATAAGGGCATTAGGAAATTGATGAAATATGTTTGTCCTGATGTTCATTCTATTTCTAGAAACACACTTGTTGCTGATATTAATAAAATGTAYGTGAAAGAGAAACATAAGCTTAAGCAAGTTTTGGCTAATATCAAAAATAGAATTTGTTTAACTGCTGATCTATGGACTGCATGCACCAGTGAAGGATATATTTGCCTGACTGGACACTTTGTTGATGAGAATTRGAAATTGAATAGTAAGATACTTTGTTTTGCTTCGATGCCTCCTCCACACTCTGGAGTTGAATTGGCCGCAAAAATGTTTGAATTTTTAAAAGAGTGGGGGATTGAAAAAAAAGTCTTCTCTTTAACATTGGACAATGCATCTAGTAATGATTGCATGCAAGATATTTTGAAAGAGCAACTATGCATGCAAGATATTTTGAAAGACCAAATGCAAGATATTTTGAAAGAGCAACTCTCTTTGCATGATAGCTTATTATGTGGTGGTGAGTTTTTTCACATTCGTTGTTCTGCTCATATACTAAACATCATTGTCCAAGAAGGTTTGAAAGAGGTTARTTTAGCTTTGAAGAAAATTAGRGAATCTGTGAAATATGTGAAAGGCTCTCAGAGTAGGAAGAAGAAATTTGAGGARTGTGTGGAAGCCGTTKGTAACATTGATTCYAGTGTTGGGTTAAGACTGGATGTGAGTACCCGTTGGAACTCAACATATTTGATGTTAGATAGTGTCATTAGATATAAAAGGGCCTTTGCTTCTCTCCAACTAAATGATACAAATTATACATTTTGTCCTTCATCTGATGAATGGAACAGAGGTGAGAAAATATGTGAATTCCTCGAGCCATTTTATGATACGACCAACTTGATTTCTGGTTCCTCTTATCCTACATCGAACTTGTACTTTTTGCAAGTGTGGAAAATTCAGGTTGTGTTGCAAGAGAATTTGAAYAATGAAGATGTSTTGATAAGAKACATGTGTATAAGAATGAAAGGAAAATTTGAMAAGTATTGGAGTCAATATAGCATAGTGCTTGCATTTGRAGCTATTCTTGACCCAYGGATAAAGTTTTCAATGCTGGAATATTTTTATTCAAAAGTTGAGAGTGATCCTATAAAGTGCCGAGAGAAAATGGCGCTTGTGAAGACAAAGATGTACAAGCTTTTTGAACATTATGATAATTATAATACTCCAAGTTCTACACCTTCATCTTCTTCTTCCGTGTTGTCCGTAATGCAAAGTGGAGGAATTAAAAACAATGGCAAAAGAATCTTTGATGTAAGTGTTCTGACACTTGTTTTTTTTCCTTCCTTTTCCTTTTTTTTTTTGTCTTGCCTATGTAATATACATATATGTGTTTGTTTGTGTGTGATAATATACTTTGACAAATGCAGGAAATAAAAGCTTATGAGAGTCAAACTGTCATAAAAGCTGGGAAATCCGAATTGGATCTCTATTTGGAGGAGCCAAGCTTGAATTTTCATATTATGATGATTTAGATGTCTTGGATTATTGGAATAATCATCAACATCGATTCCCCTCAGTTGCATTGATGGCACGTGATGTCTTGGCTATCCCTATAACTACTGTTGCATCGGAGTCGTCATTTTCTATAGGTGCTCGTGTGCTCACAAAATATAGAAGTTGCATCCTACCTGAAAAAGTTCAAGCCCTTATTTGCACTCGTAATTGGTTACATGGTTTTGATATTGGTAAGTTAGTTTATAAAATATTAAATATATTTCTAAATTGATGTTTTGGTTTACTGTTGACTTAATTAAATTTGTTTTTCTGTATCATATGTAGATGATGAAGAAAGTGGAAATAATAAAGTATTGTCACATGAGATTTCAAGTATTAGTGAAGATTGTGATGGTGCAGAACTAGAAGAAAACGATGGAGAAAATGATGGTTGTGGTGATGATGCAGTGGCTAATAATGAATGAGTTTTCTTTGTCTTTTCTTTTTTGTTAGTAATTTAAGATTGTTTTGGCTTTATGAACTTGTTAGATTATTTTGTTATGGATTTTTTTGATGGAAGCTGATCAGAGCTCATTATGCTACTAATCAATATGGTTGTTTGTTTATGAATTTGAATTTTGGATGATTAGATTAAATTGTATTTATTCTTTTGGTGATTTTTTTATATTTTTTTACATCTCTTAAAAAAGAAGAGTTTGTGCTTCATGTTTAGAGAGTCTAACATAAATTTTATTTAATTCTTCATTTATATATGAAAAAAGGAAAAAAGACTAACGGGCTAGCCCGCCCAACCCGCGGCCCAAGGCGGGGTGGGTTAGGGTTGGGGTTTTCTCGGCCCGCCATCATGTTGGGTTGGCCCGCCCGCCCCGCCCCGCCAAATGGCGGTTTATAATGGGTTTCGGGATGGCCCACCCCGCCAACCCGTTTTGACACCTCTAGTTTTTCGTACATTTTTACCCTTTTTCGTATTTTTGGCTGTAGGATGACCAAGCGGGTCTCGTGCACGCTCAGGGCATCTCTTTCGACTCGGATTGGAACGGAAAAGCAAGGAAACACAGCATGAATGAGGAGCGACAACCGGCGGATGGCTACAGCAGAAATAAGAAAACCGAGCTGGAGCATTCGAACCAATCAATCGACTGGCTTTCAGTTGATCGACTGACTATCCAGTCGATCGACTGGACTTCCCCAAATCAACTGGAGTCCAGTGAGTTTGGGATTTTTGGACGAAGTGTCAATCGACAGCTTGCATTCGATCGATCGCCAGTCGATCGACTGCGACGCAGGGGATTTCTGAGATTTTGACCTGTTTTGATGATTTTGCCCCTGAATTTTTGTATATATAGGACCAGCTCTCCTACCTTAATTATAACCTTCCTTGGTGGAATTCGGGGCTGGCTCCATTTCCTCCAAGCCTTTACATTTCCCTTGCCATGTAAACCCTAGTTTAAATTTTTAGCTTATGTAGTTTTAGTTAGCTTAGTAGTTAGTTTAGTTAGTGTAAGTTAGTTATATTGCTTAGCAAGTGTGGGAGAAGGTGACAATCTCCTCTAGCTCTTGGTTTGATTTCTATCTTTTGGATCTTGTAGCAAACTTGAAGCTTTGAGTTCAATGCAATTTGGTAGTGTTCTTTTCCTTTATTATTATGCTTTGTTCTTGATTAATTATTGTTGTCATTGTTGTTGTTGTTCTTGTTATGTTAAGATTGTTATGTTGGTGGTTTGGTTTTAGCTTGTTTTTTTTTTCTTTTCTTGCAAACTCCATGGATGCTCTCATTTTCAAGCTTTTTACTCCTTTTAGTTAGACATGCTATTAGTCCTTAAAAGATGTATGAACTTTTCCTCTTTGGTAATTTGTCTTGTTTAATTTAAAAGCCTTCGACTTTTCTCAAATTCAAATGCTTTTGATTTTCCCTCCATGAATTCTCTTTTAATTGTAAGCTTTATTTGATGCAATTAGTTTAGTAATTACAATTTTAGGGTTTAGGTTCATTTAGAACCATTAATCGGAGCTTGTCGAGAATTGGGATTGACGACCCCAACACTTGGTCGACTATTCGGGATTGACAACCCCGAATCGTTGATTAAGTGCTCGGCGAAAACCGATTGATCGTGGAGACAAACCAAACACCCTAAACCCTCATTTTCATTATTTTCATTTAAAAATCTCTTTTAATTCTTGTCTTAGTTGATTAATTTTCAAAAAATCAAACCAAGTCAATGACTTAATGCTTTCTTAGGAGTAGATTGGTTTAATTTAGATAAACAAGAGAGTGACTAAATACACCGACCGCCGATTATATCTATCCTCGAGAGACACGACTCAGGAAAACTTAACGCTCTACAATCGACTCTGTACTATTGTGGAGAAGATTTCTTAGAGTGCTAAGAAATCTTCGATCACATGTATAGACATAATTCACAAAACAGGAGAGCATGTATCAAAAAAAATCATATCCCTCTATTTGTTTAAACCTTTAACTACCAATCAGACCATAAACTTATCAATGGATCCATCAGATTTATACTTCCTTTTAAGAATACACTTACATCCCAAACGTTTGCATCCCGAAGAAAGACCGACCAACTCCTACTTGATTTTTTCTTGATTCATTTTCTAACATGTAAGTTAGAAAAAGGACCAAAATACTTATCTACTTTTGTCCTTTGACTGCCTCTTGGTTCCTCTTCCACACTTTAAGGTAAATCATCATTTTGTATTTCTTTTGTTAGATACTTCTTTCCTTTATTTGTAATGAGAGTTATTTTCAAAGAAAATTACATTCCTTGATTCAATAATCATTCCTTCATTGATATCAAAAATTTCTGACTTGTGCACTGCAAATCGGTATGCACTACTATTGTTTGCATAACCAATAAATATGCAATTAATAGTCTTTGGTCCAATCTTAAACTATTTAGGATTAGGTATTCAACCTTAGCCAAACACCCCCATATTTTTAGGTATTTATAATTTGGTTTATGGCCTTTCCATAGTTCTTATGGAGTTTCTTCTTTACCTTTGTAAGGCATCTTATTAAGAATATAATTTGCTGACAATATAGCTTCCCTCCACATATTTTGCGGTCATTCAGAACTTAGTAATAATGTGTTCATCGTCTCTTTGAGAATATAGTTCTTGTATTCAGCAACACCGTTAGACTGGGGTGAATACGGAGAGAGCTGTAATTTGATGAATGATACTGCTTTTCTTACAAAATTCTTAAAATGGAGCAACATATTCTCCACCTATATTATGCATAATGGATTCTATCTCACTATTGATAGATTTTTTGAAGAGAGGAGCATCTGGAGTATCGTTTTAACTTTCAAGTTAAGTTGATTTTCTACTTCATTATTATAGGTTTTGAAAGCTTCAAAAGTTTCATCTTTACTTTTCAAAAGATATACTTAACAGTATCTTGTAAAATTATATATGAATGTAATTAAATACTTTTTTCCACCTCGAGTTTGCACAAACTTTAAATCACACAAACCGGTACAAGTTAACTCAAGTGGACTAGTACATCTTGTCACTGAACAGACATTTTTGCTTCAACACAAATGTCACACTTATCTTGAGAATCAATTTAAAACTAGGTAGCAACTCTCCATTCATCAGTTTTTTAATTGTTTTAAAGTTAACAAGTTTTAATCTATTATAACATAAATTAGAGCATTCTAAATAGTAAGAAGAATTAGAAACTTCATTCATCGCATCTTGGCGAAAAACAAACATTACATTCTTCTTAAAGAGACCATTATCAAGATAGTTTCTAGCTAAGGATTTTACGAGACCATTATCAAGATAGTTTCTAGCTAAGGATTTTACCATTCTTGGTCATTACAAATTTATTAGCCTCAAATACTAGCTTTAATCCGGCATTACTTAACAGGGAGTCGGAGACTAAATTCTGGTGGATGTGTGGGACATGCAACACATCCACAAGTATCAACTTATGGCCGGAAGTCATCTTGAGTATTAATTTTCAAATTCCTTTCACTTTGGAATTTGAAGAACTCCCCATGAACAACTTTCTTCCACTGATTGGTGTATAGGAGGAAAATATCTTCTTATCAGTACAAATATGACGAGTACCCAGTATCAATCCACAATTGTCTTGGGTTATCAACCAAATTATCTTCAAACACAAAGGCTGAAAGGTCGAGCTCTGACAGGTCAATTGAATGAGGTTTATCTTCAATCACATTAGCTTGGTCTTTATTGCCATTTTTATCAATCCACCTTTCTAGACATATTATATGTAATATATCATGATTTATATGTTGGGAATTCATGAAATACATTATTGTTTGGTTTATCGACAAAACATGAGAAAATTCTCATTTTTTTCAAAAGTTCATATTTTTGCGTGAAATTTTTACATTATGATACTTATATGGTTTAGATGTTATATGGAAAGCTTAGAATTTTTTGGATGAATGGATTGAGATTTATGAATCATTTTTTTTGATTTTTCACAAACTTTGATTGTCTTATATGTACTGTTTATTTTGATTCATGAAATGAACTTTATATGGCTGGGGTTCTAGGGAAGTTTTCTTTATTATTCAATTATATTCACCCAATTCTTATAAGTATTGAGTTTTTCATGATTATGTGAACTTTAAGGCTATTTTGCAAATTTTCAGAAAATCAAAGGACTTGTTTTTGAAAAGATGATCATTATTTTAATTTCATTTTGACCCCAAACTCTCCATACAATCTGGAAATGCATTTTCACCTTTTTTCGAATGATCAAATCCTAAATCTAATCACACCATCAGACTCGAAAGGAAATTTAGTGGGGATAGCGAGGAGCACGTTGCCGAAAAAAGCCCGAAAGATGACGCGTGTATTACACACGTGTCTTCAATAATTGCCGAATACATGGACTGGATGACCTGGTAGTGGACCGACCAAGTTGAACTTGTTTTTTGGTTTAGAAGCAATTTTTGCCTTGCAGTTCAAAAAGGACGGTCAACCCGCAGCCATGAATCGCCACCTATTGTCGTTGACCACCGTCTGCCGCCACTGAACGCCGATTGTTAAGCGGTCACCATCACGTGGACAATGAACGGGATCGTATGGAGGTGCATGGGCGGTGCATGGAGTCGCATGTTGTGCATGTGGGTTCTTGTAGGACACATGAAAGCCCATTTTTTTTGTCATTTTTGATGCGTTGCAACAAGTAATTGACTTCTTAAGATGTTTCTAACTTGTAAATTTATTTCTAGGAGGCATTTGTTTAATTTTTTCAATCTAAAATATTTATAACCATTTCTTAACTTAATTAAAAATTTTAAAATTTTCTTTTGGATATGGGAACAACTTAAGCATTAATTAAAAGGCGAACTAAAATTAGAGTTTATTTTATTTTTGAATACTAAAGTTTATTCGTGAAATGGAGTTTTTTTGGATAAATTAACTTATGTGTCTATTTGTTATAAACCTAATTTTTCTGGGTTATTAATAATCTTCTATTGTTTCTTTAAGGATGGCTCGACTTTGCTTCATTACAAAGGAAGAACTTAAAAGATTTGAAAAGTTCTACAATGATTTTCTTTTATATAAGATGAACCCGAATCATTAACTTCTTGAACACTACTTGGTGATACTTAAGATGTGGGCCCATATGATTTATTTCAAAGCTCATGATCGCCTTAAGAATGTGGACCATAACCTTTTAACACAAATAGTTGATTGGTTAACTATTTTAAATAAGGATGATCAGGAAAGAGGCTTGAACTTTCAAAATGCACTTCGGATCAAGGAGATAAAACTTAATGGTCCTAACTTGATGAATGAGTTAGCTGAGGAATGGAGATAGAACATTGGGATATGGGTCATTTTAGGAATGAGTCATAAGTTTGGAAATGATATTTTTCAAATAAGAAAATCCCAACCTTATACTTCTTCCTGTATAACTAAATCACATGTGAAAAATCATTTGATGGATCCAGTTGCCCATATCAATTTCAACATTGGTTCTCAATTTAGAATTTTTAGAGAAATTGAAAGATTTGAAAAAGATTGCAAAACTACCAAGGAATTAACTTATACAGGGTTTTTGGAATGTTGATTGAATAACGAGTTAGTGTTTTGTTATTTTTCTCATTATTTCTTCTTGTATAACAAGACTTTGGTTGTAGTTTGTTTTATGACTTGTCATGTAAATAATATTTGATTGTTTATGATATATAAGCATGCTTTATCTTGTGTATATTGTATAATTTGAGTGGGACTTTTGGATATGTCACTTTGTATATCCAAAACTTAAAAGTTTTATTTCTCTTAAATTAAATCAAGATGATGAAAATACTTAATTAGACCGTTGATTGATAACTCTAAGTTACTTTTGGACGTCTGATTCTGAGTCATGTTAATTGAATTAACTTTCTTAATAATTATATTATGGCATCAAAGAGGATCATTGCTGATCTAAACAAAGGTGACAAACTAAATAGAGATAAATGCTACACTTAACGTCACAAGATATGGTATGTTTTTGAAGAACACAATGCATTGGATGCAATCAAACATGTCATGCAGGACCCTGGTGTTGGCACTGGACTTTAAGGGAGGAGGGATCAAGATGCTTACTTAACTTGGAATAAGAAATATTCTACAGCTTGTGGAATTCTTGTAAGCTCGGTCGTTGATGACCTGACCCTTGAGTGTGAACAACATCCTAATTCTCATGATATCGGAGTATCTCTAAGGGAGAAAATTTGTAGAACTTCACTCACTCGACCGAGATAACTGGCTATCAGGTTTGATACTTACAAAAGTAGGCTGATCATTCTGTTAGACAACACATTCGGGTGATATCTAATATGATTAAGGATCTTAAGTTGGTTGGACATGCACTCTCTAATGAGCAACAAATCCAGGCTCATATTCGATCCCATCCTGATAAGTAGGAGCATTTGAAGGTGAACTTGACCCATAATGAGAGCATCAAAACTTTTGGAGATGTTGCTCGGCATGTTGAGTTGGAGGACGAGTGGCTTGGAGCTGCTAAGTCTACTTCTAATGCTTTCATTGTTGAGTCTAGTTTTAAACAAGCTTTGAGCTTTATACGTAAAATAAATTGGAATAAGGGAAATAAAAGTAAAAATAATGAAACTGGAGGTTTGAAAACCAATGTTAAAAGAACAAAAATAAAGGACAAGCTAATAAGAAGATAAGAACAAAATTAAAAGCTTTGAATGTGGTAAAGCGGGTCATTTTGCACGTGAATGCCCTGAGCCTGGGAGGGACAAGGTTAATCTTTCTAACTCTTTAGTAAGTAACATTTTTGTCTCTAATACATTATTACTCACTGAATCTTATCCATTGTGGATTGTAAACTCAGGGACCACCGATCATGTGACTAAAGATCGAGGAGCTTTTGTAGATTTCCATCAAATTCCTAGTGGGACAATCAAGATGGATTTATATGAGAAGTAATTTTCAAGTGAAGTTAATGGCTTGGGAGCTTGTAAACTAGAGTTAGATAATGGGTGAGCACTTATCCTACATGATGTCCTTTCTGCTCCTGGGATTAGTTGAAATCTCATTTTGTATCAGTTATTTTAAGTTTGGGTTATAAATTGTTGTTTTCTAAAGATTTCATTTGTATTACTTATAACAGTGTTTATTGTGGTACTATACATCTTTTCGATGGTTTTATGATTATGGATTGTGATCGAACTACTTTTAGTTAAAGACCGCTCACTTTATAATGTTATTTCTTCTAGTAGTGCTCACATGGATGCTAACATATGGCATTGGGACACATTGGACAAGAAAGATGAATAGACTCATGAAAGAGGGACTTTTGGGTTCACTTTCTAAGGTTTTTTCATATTAAATTTGTATTGCTGGTAAAATGACTAAAAACATTCGAAAAAGCTATTAGAGCTAAGTTTCAATTTCAATTAATTCATTCTGATATTTGTGGTCCTATGAATGTGAGAGCACGAGATGGAGCTTCCTATTTCATTTCTTTTATTGATGATTATTCATGATTTGATCATACCTATTTGATATCTCATAAATGTGAAGCATTCGATTGTTTTGGACATTACTTAAAAGAAGTAGAGAATCAAAAAGTAGAAACATGAAAGTTCTTAGACTGATCAGGGTCGTGAATATTTATCTGATCAGTTCAAGAAATTGTGTAATGATAAAGGAATGATCAGACAATTAACTACTCCTTACACACCTCAACGAAATGGAGTTGTTGAACGAAGGAATAGAACATTATTAAATGATTAGATCCGTGATGGCGCAGGTAAACTTACTGATTTCTTTTTAGGGGGTGCATTGTTAACTGCTGCCTATTTCTTGAATAGAGTGCCCTCAAAATCAGTCAAAAGAACTCTTTATGAACTATAAACCGGTTGGGAGCCAGATCTAAGTAACCTTTGGTCATGGGGTTCTGCAACTTATGTTTTTGGCACTTCTAGTCAGTATGGTAAGCTTGGATCTTATGAAAAGAAATGTCTATTTATAAGATACAGTAAAGATTCCAAAGGTTATGTTTTCATTGGAGAGCATAACGATGCTAGTATGACTGAAATAAAATAAATAAACGCTACTTTTCTGGAAAATGAATTTCCTAGTAAAGGTGGTATTAGGAATACTGAACTTTTGTTTGAAGTTAGTGATTCACAAAATGATCATGTAGGACATGAGTCATTAGATCAACAACTTCTCAACACCCTATTTGATCTAAGTGGGAGAGTTTTACCTATGAGTGAAGGTATGGATCTGATAGGGAGTGAATATGTTCAAAATAAATCATTATTATGAAAAACTTCTAAGAATCGCATACTTAAATGTCATTATGACGTAGAAGGACATGCACTATTTAGTTTAATAGAATATAAGGATTGACCTAATGTGTTTAAGAACGCTTTATCGTATGAATTATTGATGTCTCCCATCGATGAGGAAGAGTCTAAATATCTGAAAGTAGTTCTAACCTGTCCATCAAAGGACAAATTGAGAGTTTCAATGGAAGAAGATTTGAAGTCGATGGATTCAAATGAAGTTTGGTAACTTTTTGATCTTCCATCCGGACATAAGGCTATTGGGAAAAAATAGGTTCTCAAAATCAAAAGAAATTCAGATGGTTATGTCGAGAGGTACAAGGCTTGACTAGTGGTAAAAGGTTATACTCAACAAGAGGGTGTAGATTACGAAGAAACGTTTTCACCAGTAATGAGATTTGCCTCAATTCGCCTTCTCCTAGAAATAGCTGCTAATATGAACTTAAAGTTACATCAAATGGAAGTCAAAACTTCTTTTTTCAATGGCAAGTTGGAAGAAGAAATCTACATGCAACAACCATCAAATTTCGTTCTTTCAGTCTAAGAGAACAAAGTCTATAAATTGTAATGTTTGATTTATAGACTAAAGCAATCTTCAAGATAATAGTATTTAAGATTTCATATTACTGTTATCTCATATGATTTAATCATGATTTATGAAGATCATTGTGTCTATGTGAAGAAATCCAATGATATTTTGTAATTCTACCTCTGTATGTGAATATATACTATTGGTTAGAAATGAAAACAAGTTCCTTGATACCATTAAGAAATGGTTATTCTCAAATTTTGAAATGAAGGATACGAGTAAAGCAGGATACATACTTTGTGTAAGATACCATAAAGATCGATCTAGAAGGTTACTTGGATGTTCACAAAAAATGTGTAAAGAAACTCTTAGAACCATTCAAAATGGAGAACTGCAAACCTCCAGATACTCCAGTTGTCAAATGTGAATCATTAAGCCCTGACCATTTACTCATTCTAAAAAAATGTCAAAGATACCATATGAAAACGCAGTTAGAAGTTTGATGTAAATGATGTTGTGCACACATCTGGACATTTGTTATGTCGTAGGTCTAATTACCAGGTATCAATCTAATATGGGAAAAGACACTAGAAAGCGGTGAAAAGAGTTTTTCCATACCTGAAAGGTAATGCAGATATTTCCTTTTAAACCTTCGAGGATACATAGATGTTGATTAGGGTGGTGACTTTGCGAACGAAATTCAACTCCTTGTTATACTTTCTTACTAAATGATGATACTATCTCATGGAGAAAAAGAAACACACTTTTGTTGCATTGTCCACAATGGAAGCAGAATTTGTGGCTTGTATTTTTGCAGTACAAGAAGCTGTTTGGTTAAGAAGATTCATGAAGCATTTGGGAGTCACACGCTCTTCAGTGGGGGCTATGACAACTCATTGTTATAACCATGCTGCTATCGCTTATACAAAAGATCCCATGTATCATGAGAAAACCAAACACATAGATACAAATTTGAACTTTGTGGGCCTATTTGGACTACCATTCATTGGAATTTTGAATTCTGGTATTCCGAATCTTAGGGTATTCAAAATTCTGTGAATAGTAAGAATTCTTATTTGTTATAGGATTCAGAATCCTTTAATTTTTACTGTAGAGGTCAAATCATGTCTAAAAAATGGATGATAATGTATTATTATATTGTATTTGATGTCAAATCATGTTTGAGAAGTAGGCGGTGGTGTATTATTATATTGTATTTAGTAATATTTAATTACTAAGTTGTAAGATATTGTTGTTTTGAGTAAATAATTTTTGAGTCTTAGAACAAACGAGTATCCGGTATTTCAAATCCTAGCCCAAACAGAGCCAGTAAAAAATATTGTCGAGAGAAGAAAGTGATCATAAAGTACATTTCTACACATCAAACGGTTGTTGATCCACTTATTAAACCTATTCTTAGGGGTGTCTTCTTGGGACATACTAAGGTATTATGTCTTCGTACTTTTTATTAAAATGTAATGTTATTGGATAATATTATTGTTAATGTTATTTGTTTATGAAAATAGTGTTTATGTACAAATGGCTTGCATTGGTAGCTAGCTTAATTTTGTCCAAAGTAAAAGTATGTCTATAAGTCAAGATTGGTTTACTCATATGAGCAATCATTTCAGGCATCGAGGATGTTCAAAGTAATATTATCGATTGGTATTTGATAATCAAAATTTATGACTTGTTAAAGGCCAAATCAAGGTATTCCAATGAGTACGGTGTTTTGAAAATCTTAAGTTGAGTGTTGGGATACACTTGAATTAAGATTTGTACGATACTTAAAATAGTATGACATACGCTCTCGTTGAGAGAGAGAAAAAGTATCGTAACGTGTGTTTCATACCATACGTGCTAAGTTACCGATTCTTGGTTAATGAGAAATGAACCCTAATTCAGTGATTATTTCTAAATTTAATCCTAATTACGAAATTATTCCTAAATTGAGCCCTAATTATATAATTATTCATAAATTGAACCCTAATTATGTGATTATTCCTAAACTGAACCCTAATTATATAATTATTCATAAATTGAACCCTAATTATGTGATTATTCCTAAATTGAACCCTAATTATATAATTATTCGTAAATAGAACCCTAATTATGTGATTATCCCTAAATTAAACCCTAATTAGGTGATTATTCCTAAATTAAACCCTAATTTAAAATTAAACCCTAATTGAAAAATAATTATATAATTATACTCTAATTAGAAAAAGGAAACAAATTTTTATTTTATAAAAAAAATAGATTTTTATTTAAAAAATTATTTTAAAAAAATGGGTTTTAAACTATAATTATAAATTATACCCTAAATTATTATATAATTTTAATTTATACACTAAATGAAACCCTAATTTCAAATTAAACCTAAATTAAACTATAATTATAAATTATCCCCTAATTAAAAAAAGAAAACAGATTTTTATTTTATAAAAAAAATAGATTTTTATTTTTAAAAAAATATTTTAAAGAAAACAGATTTTTAAACTATAATTATAAATATACCCTAAATTATTACATAATTTTAATTTATACACTAAATGAAACCCTAATTTCAAATAAATCTAAATTAAACTATAATTATAAATTATACCCTAAATTATTACATAATTTTAATTTATACTAAATGAAACCCTAGTTTCAAATTAAATCTAAATTAAACCAGAATTATAAATTATTCCCTAAATTATTACATAATTTTAATTTATACTCTAAATGAAATCATAATTTCAAATTAAACCCTAATTTTAGAATAATTATATAACTATCCCCTAATTAACCCATACTAAAATCATATTTTAGTCCTAATCTTGTAATTAATTCCTAATTAACCCAAATTTAATAATTTAGGGGATAATTTATAATTCTAGTTTAATTTAGGTTTAATTTGAAATTAGGGTAATAATTTAGGGAATAATTTATAATTCTGGTTTAATTTAGATTTAATTTGAAACTAGGGTTTCATTTAGTATAAATTAAAATTATGTAATAATTTAGGGTATAATTTATAATTATAGTTTAATTTAGATTTAATTTGAAATTAGGGTTTCATTTAGTGTATAAATTAAAATTATGTAATAATTTAGGGTATATTTTATAATTATAGTTTAAAAATCTGTTTTCTTTAAAATATTTTTTAAAAATAAAAATCTATTTTTTTTATAAAATAAAAATCTGTTTTCTTTTTTTAATTAGGGGATAATTTATAATTATAGTTTAATTTAGGTTTAATTTGAAATTAGGGTTTCATTTAGTGTATAAATTAAAATTATATAATAATTTAGGGTATAATTTATAATTATAGTTTAAAACCCATTTTTTTAAAATAATTTTTTAAATAAAAATCTATTTTTTTTTATAAAATAAAAATTTGTTTCCTTTTTTCTAATTAGAGTATAATTATATAATTATTTTTCAATTAGGGTTTAATTTTAAATTAGGGTTTAATTTAGGAATAATCACCTAATTAGGGTTTAATTTAGGGATAATCACATAATTAGGGTTCAATTTATGAATAATTATATAATTATAGTTTAAATTATGAATAATTATATAATTAGGGTTAAATTTAGGAAAAACCCCTATAATTAGGGTTCTATTTACGAATAATTATATAATTAGGGTTCAATTTAGGAATAATCACATAATTAGGGTTCAATTTATGAATAATTATATAATTAGGGCTCAATTTAGGAATAATTTCGTAATTAGGATTAAATTTAGAAATAATCACTGAATTAGGGTTCATTTCTCATTAACCAAGAATCGGTAACTTAGCACGTATGGTATGAAACACACGTTACGATACTTTTTCTCTCTCTCAACGAGAGCGTATGTCATACTATTTTAAGTATCGTACAAATCTTAATTCAAGTGTATCCCAACACTCAACTTAAGATTTTCAAAACACCGTACTCATTGGAATACCTTGATTTGGCCTTTAACAAGTCATAAATTTTGATTATCAAATACCAATCGATAATATTACTTTGAACATCCTCGATGCCTGAAAATGATTGCTCATATGAGTAAAACCAATCTTGACTTATAGACATACTTTTACTTTGGACAAAATTAAGCTAGCTACCAATGCAAGCCATTTTGTACATAAACACTATTTTCATAAACAAATAACATTAACAATAATATTATCCAATAACATTACATTTTAATAAAAAGTACGAAGACATAATACCTTAGTATGTCCCAAGAAGACACCCCTAAGAATAGGTTTAAT
>BMAC01001481.1:67667-79481 GCA_014905375.1 Phtheirospermum japonicum
CATAATTTTAATTTATACTCTAAATGAAATCATAATTTCAAATTAAACCCTAATTTTAGAATAATTATATAACTATCCCCTAATTAACCCATACTAAAATCATATTTTAGTCCTAATCTTGTAATTAATTCCTAATTACCCAAATTTCAACCCTTATTCCTAAACAAATATTAAATCCTAACCTTTAAAAACTAATTATATAATAATTAATAAACAACAAGTATATAAAATACAAACAAATACAAATATACAAAAATATAAAATTAAAATTGAAAAAAAAAACATACCTTGGAGCAGCGACAAGGGAGCAGGCGGTCGTGGCTGGACCTTGGAGCGGCGCGGCGGCGGTAGAGCTGGACCTTGGGACGGCGGCAGCGTGAGGCGGGGAACGAAGGAGGCGGCAGTCTCAGGATGACAGCGGGCGGACGGCGGTCGAGGCTAGACCTTAGGAACGGCGGCAGCCGTGGAGTCGGGGAAGGAAGGAGGCGCCAGTCTCGGGATGAGAGCGGGCGGAGGCGATTTTTTTTTTTTTTTTTTTGTTGGAGTGTTCTGGACAGAGTGAGGCGGGGAAGGAAGGAGGCTGATTTTTTAGGTTAAAATCCTGACGGTCATGGCCGTTAGGAATACCAAACTTATACGCTGACGGCCTTGACCGTCAGCGTATATATTATTATTATTATTTTTATTTTTTTAATTACAAATTATATCCTGACGGCCATACCCGTCAGGGAGGCCAACACTTATATGCTGACGAGTATGCCGTCAGTATAATTAAGCGGGATAAATTCCCGCTCTTTCCCTAACGGATTACTGGCGGCCATATATGCTGACGGCCGCCAGGAAAGCCGTCAGCATTACTGACGGCCTTATGGCCGTCAGTATACCCGTCAGTATTGACGAGTTTTTTTGTAGTGTCATTTATATCAGATCATAAAGCTTATGCCTTATATTTTCTCCTTAGGACTTTTGTTAGGATTTGAATCTTTGCCATGATGTTGCTAATTCAACATTGTACTAATAGTGAAGACTGATACGGTCATGAGGTACATATCTAGGAAAACAATTATGATAAAGCCTATTAGTAGAAAGGAAGATTATTTTCATTTACACTTTTGTATGTGTCTGTTGACCGGTCAATTGTGCCAAGGACATGATTATGGATAAAAACAAGCAATAAGGGTTAAATATTCTCTTATGAGGGATAAGAGATATGATAACTTATGTAAATAGAAGCTATTCTAAGAAATATGATAAATTATGAAATTCTCATGTTAATCGATTGAGATGCTATATAAATACCCTTAATCAGTTTTAAATTTCATATGCTCGCAGGTCACACAACTCGTTTGCCAGTATGAATCAATAGTGTTGCGTATGATGGACTAGAGGTTTAACATTTATATATTTTGGTAATAAAAGGTCGAGAATTCGACACTCATGTTCTAGTGGGAGATGTTAATTAATAATAATATGTAGTAATATATCAATATTAATTACTATTAATTTTATTACACACATGTATGTGGAAAGTTGAGTAGAATTTATTTGGAACATAACTTCTATCCACAACCGATATAAATCATATAACTTCCACTTCTACAAGCAACGATGCAAGAAAGAAAACAAAAACATCAACACATACACAAAAAGAATGAGCAATAGGTTTTCTACTTTTCTCACCGTGAAAACAACATATACATACATATACACTATATATATTCTTAAAGGCTTTTGAGTTGTGAACAAGTGACAAAGTTCATCTGAATATTGCGTACGAATTCGGAGTATCACGATCAACAGGTATGAGATCAACAATCCAATTCAATCGTTCGTTTTTGCTAATAAAAAAAATATGTCGTTCTAATCCCAATTTTAGAACGTCTCGAACACGTGAATCCCAACAATTAAAAGAACAAATTAAGAAGTGAAGCAACTTTTCACGTTTTAATCTGATAGCAAAAAATGGTGATTCAAGAATAGACATACATATTATGCATATAAATGAAGGAGATTTGGTTAATATTGCTACATTTTCCTGTGAAAATTCACAAGTTTTCATAATGACCAAAATAGCCTCAGCTAGCCTTATTGAGATGGGTCTTCAATGAGCTTTCCTTTTTCTCTTAGCTTTGCAATGGATTCTTTCATTGCTTCTTTCCTCTTCTTACTGGCAAGAACTTTTGCTGCCACACCACTCACATTTGGGTCCTTTTTCTCCTCCGGTGGTGGTGGCGGTGGCCGCCTAGCTGCCGCCCTTGCATTTCCATCACCGACACTCAAACCTACCACCACACTTGCCAATCCCAATGCGATGCTCCTGCGTTGTACATTTTTTATTTTTTTTAATTATTATTTGAAATTAATTATAAAAACTACCCATGAATTAGCCTAATTACAAAGAAAACCTAATTATGATTAATAGATATTGTTAGGATCGTAAATTTGTTTCCTATTCTCATTGCTTTGTGGATTAAATAATATTTCTACTACTAACTTTTGAATAAGAGTCTTTTCCTATGTCTTGCTGTTTTGCAAACGAACAATATCTAAAACAAAAATGTTGAGAGTTATATTGCATAATTTATATTCAAAGACAAAAAAAAAAGGGAATATATGTTACACACCTCCTTTGGACATGTCTAACTTGATCAGAACCAGTACTGCAAGCCCAGACTTTGTGCAATCTTGGAGAGGACTTGGAGATTAATGTTTTTGCTGTGAGAGGAGGTGTAACAGGGGCTAAATAGGCCATGATTTTTTATTTTTTATTTTTTTAAATCACCTCCACTTACTATTCTTTGACAATTTTAAGTGCAGATAGATAGATACACCATACTAGTTTGTGGATAGTGTTTGCATTGACATCCCTTGATGGGAAATGCGTGGAGATACTTCATTGGTGGTTCCTTGATAAGGTCTATATTTTGTGGGCCATCAATTGCCTCGAGATTTTGAATCCCCTAAACATCATTGGCAAACTATGAAATATTGAGAAGAAATAAAATAAAATAAAATAAAATCAGTTTTATATCTATTGGAGTGGAAGTAAAGCAATGAAGCATGGTGAAAATAGACAATAGCACGTGTGACAAAATATGAACATGTATTTTTGTGCCAATGGCTAGCTAGTTGCTAAAAGGTGATTGATATATCACTTGTAAAAATTACCAGGAAATTTTTGCAGATTGCATATGATTACAATTTATTTCAGGCTCAACTGAGATTAGAACAGAAAAGAATTAGAAAGGAATTCTAGATTATCACAACCAAGGCAAGATTTAAGAATCTGAGAAAAACCCAACAAAACAAAATACATTATATGTCGAGCAAATACAAAGTTTCTCATCTATCTGACTACAAAAATGAGAACAGCAAAAAAAGTGTCAATAATACGATATAAAAACTGCATTAGGCAGTGCATCATAACATTGAAATATAAGTAGCAGATATTCATCCTTCACTTTCACTCATCATCCTCATCATCATCTTCATCAGCCCCAGCAGCAGCGTTCAGAGCATTTAAACGCTCAATCAACTTAGCCTTCCTCTCTTCATAAGTGAGCTTCTTCAAGTTAAACCTGATGCAGAAAAACAAAAACATTCAAAGCATTAAAAAGAATTATATTCAAGCATGGCAAAAAAGTGATTGCATTTAGCAGACTATGAACCAGTTATAACTTGCATTGCATATAGACAAACTTGCCCTTAGGGAGGGTCCCTAAAGCTAAATTTGAAGAAAAAATGGAAAACCCTAAAAAATTAAGATTAAAATTAATTAAAAAAACTAACTAAAATTTGGGCCCCTTTAGCTAACAGGTGTACACAGGTTTTTGTCCAACTTAATTATTATACCAAATCAAAGGTCAAATATAGCAACTAAAAAGTCAACAAACCACAGGTCAAAGAGGTTTACTCACCGTTTGTGTTGCTTGGGTTGTTGTTTCTCAGATTTCTTGGGGTTTGGGTCAGCACGGATGGCGGCATGGACTTTCTTGTACAGCGCCTCGAGGTTTTCAGACTCAAGTCCTTTCTTGAGATACAGACTGAAGTGAGATTGGTACTTTTCTGGTTCATCTTCCATCAATGTCTACAAATATTTAACAAGAGAACAATATCAGTTAACACAGTCCCTTTTTTCAGCAGATGCCTTGTCTAATTATTAGGAAAACTTAAAAAATACCGTCATGTATGATGCAACATGGCCACCATAAATGTATTTCCTGTGAACTTCAGCATCTAGCTGCTTAGAATCCTTTGAGAATCCAGCAAACCTCTTTTCACTGTGAGGAATATCTAAGCCACCGTCTAATGCACCCTGTAATTGATCGCCAGTTGAGTATAACCAACATACTATTGCAAATAAAGAATAAAAAACAGCGCAGATAGAACTTCATAATAATCTTGGATTATTGCAACAAATACACTCATATTTGCTACACTAACTTCACACAAATCACATTTAACATATAACATTCAAATGTTACCAGAAAACATAATAATATACATTCAAACAAGTATACATCATCTAAGCAGAACCACACTTTCTAGTAAGAAACTAATACAAATCCCAAAAAATGACTAAATACCTTCAGAGCACCGAAAATGCGATTCCCAGTGGTTGTTCTAAGGAGGCCTACGTCAAGTAGAGCACGGAAAGGCCTTCGGTTCTCTCCTGGTTCAACAGAGTAATCCTCTCCAGTAGCCTAATTACACAAAGGCCCGGGATTATACAACAAACCACAGAATCTAGAATGATAAGACACAACATCATATAGTAAGTAATACCTCTTGATTGCCTTGGTACTCTTTGTCCATCTCGAGCGTTTTCAGAACACGGCGAGCCAGAAGAAGCCCAGTGCAATAAGCTGGTCAATGTCATTCATATCTAATTTAAAGTCATATTCATGGAAAAAATGAATAGTAAACGTGTAACACAATAAAATGTACCTGCAGCATAATTTGTTAGACCAGTTTCGAGTCCATAGCGAGGCAACTCATGGGAATACGCTGTGGCCAAAACCATGTCCCCAGTGATACTAGCAGACACTATTTGAGCAACGATATCCTTATTGGAAAACCTCACGACGAACCGATACTTGGGAGTATTATACTTGTTCTTGTCCTGGTTGATTAGACGAATCCTAGCCCTGTAATCAGTCTTGCCAGCTGGAAATTGATTAAATAAACAAGCGATTAGGATTTTAAAAACAAAGCACCATGAATACATCATAGCAGAGAAATAAACAATATAGATGCAAAAAAAAATGATTAACACTCTACCTCTCCTTCTTTTGAACTTGACCTGAAACCGTTTGAAGTAAGCATTTGATTTTTGGGCTTTGACGAAGACCTGAAATGAAGTGTGATTTTCAAAATTAAACACCCAACATTTTTGATGTAAAAGAAACTAAAATTACAATCCCAATAACAGTTGACATGTTGATGAATATTACAATGGGATGACAAACTTGAAATGATTATGCATTTAAACAAAAATCATTATAACAATTAAATCGGAGAAAATTGACATTTAAATGAAATATATATACATACTCTTCTTATGAAAAACATATCAAACGAATAGAATGAAAACAACAACGCAAAGTACAATAACAATAATCGTGTAATCCTCTGATTAGTCATTTTTTCCATTAAATTAACTTTAATCTTATTAAATTGCCATTAATCATTATCTCTTCAGTTAAATGAAATTCAGGAGGGTTTATCAAAATGCACAATCAATACAGAGAAACCCTTAAAACCAAGCACAATCACACAAAAATAAGAAAACGGCCATATAAAGATAAGAATGCAAATAAAAATGCGTAAAAACTAGTAAGATTTAGCAGGTTAGAGAACTGAGAGCATTACCATTGTTGAAGTGATGGTGTAAGGCCGCGTCGCACTGGAAAAAACGGAGTAAAATGCATTTCTGCGGAGAAGGTTTTTATAGCTAAACCCTAGAAACTGCAACTGGAATTACGGGAATACCCTTTTTAAAGTATAGTCGGGCTAAAAATAAGAGAGCCCAATAATCAGGAGTTAATAGTGCCTAGTGGGCTAAGTACTTTCCCGGCCATTATTAGTTAGGCCTATATTACATGTAAGCAAAATTGTAAAATAATCCTAAGTCATAGGGTGTTGGCAATTTAATACTATTATATATATTTGGTGGTAAATTTATTCAATAATTTATAAAAAGATAGCATTTTAAATCCAATTTCGCTGGAAAAAAAAAAAAAACTCGCTGGATTCTTTCGATTTCTGACGATAAATGTTAACTTTGACCAATTTTGACAAATTCAATGCTGATGTGGCACAAAAAAAATTTAAAAAATTATTTAAAATTAAAATTTTATTTCAAGAATCTAACATTATTTAAAATATAATATTTACAAAATATGAAAAATATATTTATAAAATCTAAGATTTTATAAATATGCCATAAAGTATTATTAAGTTATAAATTAAAACAATACTTGAAAAAATATTTTTTTTTAATATTTAAAATCAAAACAATATGAAAAATTATCTACAAAAAAATCTAAAAATGTGTTTATATTTAAAATATTTTTTAATATTTATAATAATTTTAGGAATTATAAAATAATTTTCTAGATTTATCTTAAAACATTCTCTTTCATCTGAAAATCAATTTCTTCTATAATCAGAATATTTTCTAGGTTTTTTAATTATGTACTTTAATATAATTTACATATTAAAAAAACCATATTCTTAATAAATATTTTTTCATATTTATTACTGATTGTTTTCACATACTTCAAATAATTCCAAATTTTATAATATATTTATGCAGGTTTTTTTGATTTATTTTTAATATTTAAAAATTTCTGGATTTTAAAATATTTCCCTATTCTGTTTTAAATTTATATTTTAATAGTATTTTTTTAGCTATTTAGAAATAATCTCAGATTGTATAATTTATATTTCATCTTTTTGTTAAATTTGTAATTTAAATAATTTTTTAAATTTATTTTAAAATTTTAAAACAAATTTCTAATTTGTAATAAATTTTTTAATTTTTTGTTATTATTTTTTGACACATCAGCGTTGACTTGGTCAAAATTGGTACAAGTCAACATTTTTTCGCCGGAAATTGAAAAAATTCGGCGAGTTTTCTTTTTTCCGGCGAAGTTGGGGTTAAATTGCTTTCTTTTTATAAGTTATTGGAAAAAGTTGCCACCAAATATATTTAGTGGTGTTAAATTGCCACCACCCCTAAGTTACTGGGCTATTTTGCAATTGTATATTCGAAGATAAACATTTAATTTAACGGTGGTATATATTATTTTATTAAGAGTCTTTTGTTATGTGTGTATTTATATAACAAAAAAGTTTAAATTTATTATATTTAGATTGATATCTATTATATTTGAGATGATTAATATATATTTATGGAAATAAAAATTGATATTTATCATAATGGAGATGTACATATATCAAAATGAAAATGAACATTTACAAGAACATACATGGGCGTTTTTATACGGCGAATATGAATGTTTTATGCATGTTAAGTGTTTATAAATAAATATACATTTACCATAGTAAAAATGAAGTTTATCACAACAAATACAAAAAAAATATTTTGACGGAGATGTACAATTATCACATTGAACATGATCTTTTCACCCAAGTGTATGGTACAACGTACACCCGGGTGTACATAATAATTTCCCTTACTTTCCACACCCACATAAAATTCTGGATTAACATAACTTGTATTTAAATGTCTATAGTACCCCTATTATTTTACTATCTTTTGCTATCACTGCCACTTTTTTTCCAGTCAATTAGGCGCACCATAGCATATTATTATTTGAGCTATGTTTGAAAGCAATAGAGTCCAGTAGCACAAATATACGAGTATACTAGCACCACGTCCCACATCAATTAGCACCACTTTCAATTATTATTTGCATCACTGTTATTATATTTCAATTATCACGACATATGTTCTACACCTGTAGAAATTATCGGAGCACTAAAAAATACAATACTAGCACTCATGTACTTGGAATTATATTTCAGACTTTTGTTACATTTATCCAATATTAGAGGTCAATCACCACCTAGGGATCTTCGGTGCACCAAATCCAAACAGACCATGGACCCAATGTGAAATAATCACACACGCAGACCAACTCCATTAACAATGTATATGAATAATAAATTGAGAGTTGAAGCTAGGGATATAGAAATTGAAGCTTTGGGATTTTGAAACCTAAGAAATTGTTGGTGGAAAATAATTGGATATCTGAGAAATTAACTCTCAATTTGTGTAATGCCACAATGATGGAAGTACAGTGAAGGCTCAATGATGATTTGTGTGGCTCCAGCAGCAATGATGATTTGTGCAGGAACGACACGACAAAAGATCCTCGAGGTAAAGGTGTTGGTGCAATGAACGGTAGAGTTGGCTGCAGAGGATGGTGGAGGCATTGGGTTCAATTTTTCAAGCAAAAGTGGGTATGTGTTTTGGTGTGTGGGTGGGGGGGGTGGGGTGTGGGGGGGTGGAGTTGTTTCTAATAAAAATGAATTTGAAATAGTTGCAGGCCTCAAATTCATAAATTATTGAAACAAACAAAGGTCTTAATGCAGAGTTTAAATAAATAGCGGTGGATACAAAAATGCAAAGTTTAAATATTTCGGCTTTAAGAAATAATCTTATAGTCAAGCCAACAGTGTAAAAGATCTTCATTGTACAAACTTCATTTCAACAATTATAGATGATTCGTAACCTACTAGTAAAAATAACAAAAAGTCCTAGATAGTAAATAAGATCTGGGTGTGTATATCCTTTTCCAAAATTAAGAAACACGATCTCAAGATTGGTTCTCAACAAACTTAAAAGATGGAAGAAAAATAATTCGATCTGCAGGATGACGTTGCGGATATGAATGACATTTGCAGTCACATCCGGCTCTGGCATATTTTGTTGCTCGATTAAAAACTCTCTTATGCTCTCAATTCTTTTGTGCACGAGATGTCTAAATGATGAACATGTCCTTAGCTTTTTATAGCATTCTTCAATTGTATAAGAGGTCTACATGCTAGAAGAAAGATAAAATAATATATACACAATATATTGTAAGTACATCTCATTAGTAATAAAACAAGATAATATATAGAGTTCTGATAAATATATACTTTCAATATATGCATGAGTAGTTTAGGGAAATAAAATTACAATCTAATCAAACTCTAATAATATGCAAGATGAATATAAAAGATGACAAGTGTCAGATCTTTGCTAAACAAGTAATATCATATAAACTTGGTAAGAAGACAAAATAATATGTAACAATCTTCCCATTTTGTCTTTTTTGACCAAAACATACATGATTAAAAATAACAAGCACAAGTATGTGCATATCAAAAACTCCCCCTTGAAAGAAAGTAAAGAACTCATATTGAGAATAATTTTGTATTCAACTTTTTACTAAAATTTCATTCAATCATATCTTAATAAATACATAAGGGAATGTCGCCACTATTTATAGTAAAGGTAACCCTAAAATATGTGGCACTACTACAAAACAGCCTTTCCACGTCGGTTTTGAAACCGACGTCTAAACCACCGATTTGGAAGGTCACGTCGTTTTGGAAAACAGACGTGGATTCCTTGACTTTTCACGTCGGTTTTTAGTAAAACCGACGTGGAATATCTAAATTTTTACGTCGGTTTTATACTGAAAACCGACGTGGGTTCTCTTATTTCTTACGTCGGTTTTGAAGAAAACCAACGTGGATTTTGTGATTTTTCACGTCGGTTTCTTAAGAACCGATGAGGTTGTATGTTTTTAAATAAAATGGTTACCCGTTCATTCATACCATCCCACCTAATAAATAATATATAATAAAACTTTTGTAACCTGGACTCCTACCAGCGATGAACAACTTACTTAAAAGAAATTGAATTAAAAATTAAAACAAATAATTATAATGCGCTCAATTAAGTTTCAAATGAGCTTTTACAAGGATTAAATATAAGTTGGTAAATTTCCTCAAAATAATCGAGGCACATGGATAGCGTTGGTAGTGTTTGTACAAGGAATAAAGTGGATAATTTTTTAGAAACGATCGACGTGTCACCTTTGTGCGTGTCTGATAGCAAAATTTCACGACCCCTTTTAATATAATGGTTGAAAGGCAGCAGACAATCAATAAGTATGCCATTAAATTCAATATAAAAACTAGATGTGAAGAAACAATATGCTCACTTGGCATGATCGATTGCATTCCGGCAAAGTGATAAGACACGGACCATCGCCAATTCTTTTCCTCGAGAATTTTTGTATCTTTATTGTCATTGCCTTCAATAAACCAAATAATTGCCTTCAATAAACTAAGTAATTTCTAGTTTTCAGTTCAGTAACCAACTTCTGATTTTTAACTACTTTTTCATTTTTAATTCACTTAATTAATCAATTACTCTAAAAGGTAGATATTTGGATAAATAAATCAAGATTAACAAGTGAGCTTATGCAGAGGAAAATTACTGTTTGGACAAACTCGGTTGTCGTCCTGTTGTGCCAGAACTTGAGACCTCGACAAATGATTGCCTCGTTCAAGTCATTTTGAACGTCGTCGCCAAAAACAAATTATTGGGCAGATAATTCGCTGTCGTAAACTCCACCGTATGTATGGTGGATTATAGGCGCAAATGGACTCGATGGGGCGATCTTTCCATAAAATCTACATGATTTGCTGTCTATGTTTTTTGCCTTTGGATTTAACTTCTTGTTGGACTTTGAGACACAGACCCCCATTGCCAAAAATGACTAAATCTGATAAATCCCAGAAATAAATAACATCTGCAAGCAAAGAAATTTAATAAATAATTATCTAATATGCTAACAAAAAAATCAAGAACTACAAAATTCAGAATTTGATCAATGTGGGGTAAAAAAATGATCATAAGGCATGAACCTACTCAAAACATCAATCAATATACCAAATTCAACCTGAAAATTTTAATATATCAATTAGAATTTACCTTGAGAAATTTGAAAAAATACACGAAAACCGAGCAGCTCGGACGAAATCAAACTATGCCTGTGTGAAACAAAGAAAAAAAGAGTAAAGCTTCTTCCCAGATGATGGCCTAATAAATCACTTATCAGACACTTGATGATATCCCCTGGTATGAAAAGTTATCTGCACACAGAATTGAAAGCTAAGTTTTATACCAAACTAACACTAAGAATATTATAGCTCTGATTGGAGGAAAAACAAAAGCCTTGAGTGGGTGCATATAAAACTGAAATGTGGTAACTTACTTACCTTACAGCCTAATATTTTTTGACCAACAACAAAAGAACAACACCCACCCACCATATCACATAAAAAAATAATGTTTCTTTAAATAAATAAAAAGAATCATTAATTCTCAAAGAACAAAAGATTTACCCTTTTGTATGACGATTTTTTTTAATTGTCTTTTTCCACATTAACAAAAAAAGGTGTAAAAAACAAAAAAGGATTTAAAGGGTTGTCATTTTTTAAACTATCACTTAACATAATTATTTAAACTAAGTCAATTATCTTTGACCAGAAAACAAAGACCAAGAGCACCTAAACCATTATCACATATCAAAAAACATATTCCAAAATTTTTAAATCAACACAATTGAGAAAAGAACTGGGATCGAAGCTAACTTTACGATCGGACATTGAATATCTGCAATGTGTGGTTTTACGATGAGTTGTCGTCTTTTATGTATGTTATGGAGTGATATTTCAGTTGTCAAGGATTAAAATTAGCGTACTTTTTTTCCCTTTACAAAAAAA
>BMAC01001481.1:80176-104356 GCA_014905375.1 Phtheirospermum japonicum
ATCCCCTGAACACCAACAACTGAAGTTCCAATTTCTTAGAAACATTCACACTGAAGCCAATCTCTGCTTAAAACGCAGCTCAATTACAAAAACAAAAATGAAAATAAGACTGGAAATCCTTCACAATTGAAATTAAAAAATAACAGCCAGAGAATTAGATAGATAAGCGATCCCCACACCTTAGTGTCTCTAATTCGAATTATCTCACCCTGAAAAAAAAACCTCCAGCATATTCGATTTAGATTATTCAGAGACACACACCACAAATTGGGACCTTACAGACGAGGCAATTCCATATTCGATTTAGTCCTCTAACTTTTTGATGAAGCAATATATTTTTTTATTCTTTTGTTACTGTAATGTTTAGTTATAAAAATTTGTCAAGAGAACAACAGTTATAGGCTCTTTTGCTATACGATTAACTCTGACAACAGAAGAATCTAACGAGTACTAGCCAAAAATCGGACGAGATGAAAAGGCCCAAAATAAATAAATAAATGCTTACGTTTATCTTGTGCTCGGTCCTCATATTTGCGCTGCTGGATAATCTTCCGGACATTAGACTGCCAATGATGGTAGTCGAGCACATGGCCTAATCCCCTCATGTAGCCCGGCTGCTTATTTTTCAATTCATCTAAATGTCTCATCCAAAAATGCTTTCAGATTTTAAAAAAAAAAAATCCTTTCAAACTGGTCCCTTATAATCTGGACTTTTCGACCTGTCCACAAACATACAATCACAAGTAAAAAAATAAATCTAAATTTAAATAATAAAACCTTTTCAATTGGAAAAAAAAAATCAATTTGACAGGAAAAAAAGTAATTAAAAAAACAAAATGGAAACAGAGGAAACCAAGAAAACCAGTTCCAACAGAAATTAAACGAAGAACAAAACAAGGGGTCCGTATTCTTTTTCCTATGCCAATTAATCTTTTGGATACCAGAAAAGAAATCAAAAATAATAAAGCTGATGCAAATGAAACAGTAGAAAAGTCAAAAACCCTTGACCCAAAAGCTTCAAAATTGGGTACTCCACAAACAACCATGGGATCGAAAGGAAGGCAAAACAGTTGGGCGCGACATAGTAAAGCGAAGTGATAGGGTTTAAATTAATAACCTTGGAATCAACAAGATCTGAATCAGCACCAACCTCGTGGCCTCAAAGGCAACCGCGCCGAGCTGTAAAAAAACGCCCCACGAATCGTACTTGGCTTTGCCGTAAGCGGCAAGCGCAACCTCGAAGGAGATCTCGAGCATGTTGGACATGGTGCTACTGTTGTTGTCCTTCTTTAACAGAATCCCGATATAGTAGACGGCGACTGGAATTAGGTGTTGTTGTCCTTCTTTAACAGAATCCCGATATAATAGACGGCGACTGTAATTAGGGCTTTTAGCATCTGAATGAAGGAGAGGGAGAGGTAAATGTAGGCGGAGTTCGAGAGAAGAGAGAGAAGAAGGCTTTCGATCCCCAGTTTCGTGTGGTTAGGGTTTCACAAAAGAGGAAGTGTGAGAGGTAGCGGGTGCGTGTGATAATTTTAGGATCCTATTATATTTATTTTATTTAAGATATTTTAATATTTTTACTATAATTGTTTAGGTCGGTTTTTATATGAGCCGACGTGGAATATTACTTATCACGTCGGTTTATTTACAAACCGACGTGAAAAACCTTTTACGTCGGTTTTATAAAAACCGACGTTAAACGTCCGACGTGAAATAGCAGTTTTGTAGTAGTGTGGCTAAGACTTCTACAGTACATTACTTCAAATCCTGTGGTCACCATTACTATAGTACATCCTAACAGCTGGATATACTAGACTAGGGCTGACGACATCAGCTGACGTCGGATAGGTTGTCCTCATCTGAGACCCATTGTCAGTAGTACGCTCGACCTCTGGGCGACCTATCGTGCAACCTGAGAGGTCACCATTCTTGCGACCTGGCACTGCACTCATCTCCAGGTCGCCAAGCATTAGGTCGCCAACCGTGCGACCTGGCACTGCACTCTTCTTCAGGTCGCTAAGCAGTTTATGACCAGGTGACCTGAACTTATCAGGTCGCTCTCTATTATCCCCCCTCAATTCGAGTGCGGCGATAGGAAGAACAGAGAGCTTGTTCCGAAGTCGAGCAAAGAATTGATGAGATAGTGGTTTGGTGAAGACATCGGCAGTCTGATCAATAGAAGAGACAAACCGAACCTGCAGTGATTTTTTTGCAATGAGGTCATGAGCAAAGTGAAGATCTAATTCAGAGTGCTTCGTACGAGCATGAAGAACAAGATTGGAGGCAACAGCAATAGCACTTTGATTATCGACCCAGATTGTGGGAACAGCGGGAAGAGTGACCTGAAGCTCGTTTAGCAAGGAGCGGATCCAAACTAACTCAGCAGTAGCATGAGCAAGACTGCGATATTCAACCTCGGTGCTGGACCTTGAAACGGAGGTCTGCTTCTTAGAACACCAGGAGACAATATTGCGACCTAGAAGAATACAAAAACCAGTGATGGATTTTCTGTCATCCAAATCACCAGCCCAGTCGGAGTCTGAAAAGCCTGTCAGAGCAAAGAATGAGGTTTTACTGTAGGTGAGCCCATAAGAAGTGGTACCAGTAAGATATCGCAGAATTCTCTTGACAGCTCGCCAGTGAGTGCTGAGAGGACAGTGCATATATTGGCATACTTTGTTGACACTATAAGAAATATCAGGTCGAGTAATTATGATATACTGAAGAGCTCCAACAATACTCCTGTAAAAGGTTGGATCAACAGTGGGCTCCCCTTGGGACTTAGAGAGGACAGGAGAGACAACCATCGGTGTAGGTGTAGCTTTAGCTCCAGACATACCTGCTTTTTCAAGAAGAGTTAAAATGTACTTGCTCTGATTCAAATGTAGACCTTGAGCGGTGTGCGAGACCTCAATGCCAAGAAAATGATGCAGTTCACCGAGATTCTTTAAAGAGAAGGTGGAATCAAGGTGATTAATAAGTCGCGAAATTCCAACCTTGTCGCTGCCAGTGACAAGGATGTCGTCAACATACACTAAGACCCATATGCAGCCTGAGGAACTGTTGGAGTAGAAGAGAGCTATCAGCCCGAGAAGCAGAGAAACCAAAACTAATAAGAACAGCTCGCAATTTTCCAAACCAAGCGCGAGGAGCCTGTTTAGGCCCGTAAATAGCTTTCGACAATCTACACACCTGAAGACTGGTACTCTTCTGTTCAAAACCAGGTGGTTGAGCCATGAAGATTTCTCGGTCCAGCTCGCCATGCAGAAAGGCATTATTGACATCCAATTGTTGGACCGACCAATTACAGTTGACTGCGATGGAGAGCACAACCCGGATAGTTGCAGCTTTAACAACCGGGCTGAAAGTGTCAGAAAAATCAAAACCGGGCACCTAACTGTATCCCTTGGCGACCAATCTGGCTTTATAACGAGCAACAGAACCATCAGCATGAGTTTTTAGTTTGAACACCCACTTGCAACCGATCAAGGACTTGCCCGGAGGTAGCTCAGAGAGAGACCATGTCTAATTCTTAAGGAGAGCTGCATACTCCTCACTCATAGCTGCTTTCCACTTGGGATGTGTCAAGGACTCAACATAGGAGGAGGGCTCCTTAAAACCAAGAAGCTGCGCACTGAGCACACTGGGCTTGTAAATTCCTGCCTTAGCTCGTGTGACCATGTGGTGTTTACCTGTAAGAGGGTTAGTACGAGGAAAAGGAGAAGCTTGTGGAGAGCCCATAATTGTTAATTCAACAGTAAGAGGAATAGTAGAGGGACTAGATTGGCTGGAGGATAGTGGGATTGGTTGATGGGAAGAACTGGAAGATTGGACCATTTGAGGTGATGATGAGGTCGCGCGGTATGGATTCTGTGGTACCTGTATGGGAGGAGGCAGACCAAGTATGGAGGGCTAAACATGAGACTGTGATGAGGTCTCATGCGGTTGTGTGGAGGTCGCATGTGGTTGTGGTGAGGTCGCATGTGATTTTGGTGAGGTCGCATGTGGTTGTGTGGAGGTCGCTGGCACATGTGGCGAGGTCGCTTGTGGTATAAAAGGCGGAGGACCAAGAATTGATGGTTGAACATTGGAGCAGGAGTGAGGTTCAGAATTTTTAGAGAAGGGAAATTTGAGCTCGTCAAAGATCACATGTCTGGTGATTATAACTTTGTTATCTGGCAGTAGGACTTTGAAACCCTTATAATGTTCAATGTAACCAAGAAATGCACTAGGAAGCGACCTGAACTGAAGCTTGTGTTTATTGAGMGGTCTAAGATGMGGGTAASAGAGACACCCAAAGGGTTTAAGATGAGTGTAGYTGGGRACTTGATTWAGTAGGAGCTGATGAGGACTTTTKTACTGAGTGATTTTAGAAGGTAATCRATTTATGAGATAGACAGCAGTGGTAAAGGCATCATCCCAGTATTTGATAGGTAGATGAGAATGAGAGAGGAGAGAAAGACCTTTTTCAACAATGTGTCGATGTTTTCTCTCAGCAAGGCCATATTGTTGAGGTGTGTAGGGACAAGAGATTATGTGGTGTATCCCTGAGGAATGAAACAGGTTTGTAAGGGCTATAAATTCTCCCCCTCCATCACTTTGTACCGATTTGATTTTAGAATTAAACTGAGTAAGGACAAGATTTTGCAGATGAGTGAAGGCAGCGAGCACATCAAATTTATGCTTTAGCAGATAGATCCAGGTATATCGAGTATAATGATCAATAAAGGAAACATAGTAGGAAAATCCATTCGAGGATTTGACAGGAGCAGGACCCCATACATCTGTATGTACAAGATCAAAGGGTTTTGTATATTCGGTTCCTGAAGGAGAAAAAAGGTAGCTTATGACTTTTACCCCGAAGACAAGCACAACAAGTAGAAAAGGTAACCTCTTCCACCTCGTCCTCTGTAACTGTTGGTCCTCCCTCGTCCACCTCTTCCAGGGTGACGACCTCTTCCTCTGTTTTCTCCTGCACCAGTTCAGGTGTCCTTTTTCTGACCCGAGTACTGATTGGCGATGTTGATAATGGGGCTTGATCCTTC
Organism: Phtheirospermum japonicum; assembly: GCA_014905375.1. Classification (NCBI taxonomy): domain Eukaryota; kingdom Viridiplantae; phylum Streptophyta; class Magnoliopsida; order Lamiales; family Orobanchaceae; genus Phtheirospermum; species Phtheirospermum japonicum. The sequence goes on from BMAC01001481.1 coordinate 85,225, forward strand.
TGTGTTGATGAAGTTTGATGCATTTCCAGCTTCCAGTCTATTCTCAAAGCTTAATAACATAGGCAGAATGTTCCTGAGGGTGAGTGAGTCACTCCGAGCTGTAACTGCTACCACCACCGGGTCAAAATCTCCTCCAAGCCCAGTGAGAACATGCATTGCTTGATCTTCTTCTGAAACAGGTTGACCAACTGAAGCTAGCATGTCACAACAACTTTTGACTTTGTTAACATATTCTCTGATGCTCATGGTTCCTTTCTTGATAGAGGAGAGCTGCATCTTGTACTGCATATTCCTAGCTGCAGTTTGACTGGAAAAGTTGGCCTCCAGAGTTTGCCACATTTCTCTTGAGGATGCAAGACCAACCATCATGGTAAGTAGACTTTCAGAAATAGAGGAGAGAAGCCAGGATGCTAACAACTGATCTTGCCGAACCCAGAGCAGGAATTCGGGGTTTACTGATCCTTCGGCGATCTGAGATGGAGGTCTGATTTCTCCAGTAAGATAGCCTTCAAGCCCGTACCCTCTAACGGCTGTGTAAACTTGTATTTTCCAAAGTAGATAATTTGAGTCATTTAGTTTGATTAAGATGAGTTGATTTTGAAACTGGATAGCTGAGTTTGAGCTTTGAGAAGAAAGAGAAGTATTTTGAATTACTGAGTGAGAGCTCGCTTGAGCCTCATGATATGGAGGTGTGATACCCTCCATCAGATGTAAGGGAAGGAAAGAAGGATACGAGAGAAGAGGTGTTCAGAGTCAGGTAAAAACCTGCTTTGATACCATGAAAGAAAGTAAAGAACTCATATTGAGAAATATTTTGTATTCAACTTTTTACTAAGATTTCATTCAATCATTTCTTAATAAATACATCAGGGAATGTCGCCACTGTTTTTAGTAAAGGTAACCCTAAAATATGTGGCTAAGACTGCTACAGTACATTAATTCAAATCATGTGGTCACCATTGCTACAGTACATCCTAACAGCTGGATGTACTAGATTAGGGCTGACGACATCAGCTGACGTCGGATAGGTTGTCCTCATCCGAGACCCATTGTCAGTAGTACGTTCGACCTCTGGGCGACCTATCGTGCGACCTGAGAGGTCACCATCCTTGCGACCTGGCACTGCACTCATCTCCAGGTCGCCAACCGTGCGACCTGGCACTACACTCTTCTTCAGGTCGCTAAGCAGTTTATGACCAAGCGACCTGAACTTATCAGGTCGCTCTCTATTACCCCTAACTTGAGCAGTCAAACTAGAGTTATCGGTCGCTCATCGAAAATGGTGACGGGCATCAAGGTTAGTACCGGTTGACTCGAAATGATAACGGGTACTCAATGAGATAAATTTTAGGTTAAACGGTTATCGAAGTTTGCTGGAATCAATGCTGAAAGTTGCTAATTTTTTCTCAAAAAATACTAAAATCGAAACTTTGACTAGTGGAGCAAGCCAACCTCGATCGATAATTTTTCTTTTTTTTTTTGTAATAATACTAAATTTAGGAAATTGTTGGCCCACCAACAATTGCCAATATTTTTTACTCTAAATTGTGTTGTTTATTGCATTGATTTGTTCCATCGCAAACTATGAAATCTCTCTCTCTCTCTCTTTATATCTATACACACACACACACACACACACACACACACACACACACACACACACACATATATATATATATATATAAAAGCAAAGGTTGGATAATGTTTGGTCCAACCTTTGATTTTATTCGGGTAATCTTATTTTTGGTAGAAATCACCCGCCTAAACTTTACTTTTTTTTTTCTACGCCATTCCTTAATTATAGGATTTTGCATTCATTATTAATAAGGACTTGATAAGGGTGGGTTCACATGGGAACCAATCCCTGTGTGGGAACCTAAAAACCTGCTATATTACATAAAATGTGATACTATTTATGAATCATGTACATGCTAATAAGATAATAATAAAAATCAAGGTGATATAAAAATAGCAATGTGAAAATATAAATAGCATTTTGTATTATTTAAATTAGCATCAAATATAACATAATATAGCGGCTCCTATGTTTCCACCTAGGGATTCGGTTCTCACATGACCCTAATCCTATATATATAATTGTATGTATGTATATACAACAATTATTCCGCCATTTGCATCTCACGATTTAAATCTAAATGGAATTTTAAAATATATACAACAAACTTTTCGTTCATTATATAAGAATCCAAGAAAAAATTAAGACCTGTCCTCAAAACATAATATTCAATGGAGTCCACCTTGCTATCCCTAGAAGCAACGATTCATCGTTTTTTCTTAACATATTCGGATAAACACGAATTGGTTAGTTTATTTTTCATTTTTCTGATATACATTTGATACATTACTAAACTCAATTCTTATAGTTTGTAGTTACGATGAGTTTATTAATTATACTACTTCTCTGTTGTTTAAATTAGTCTATCCCTAACCCATACGCAAAATTTATAAGAGCTTCCTACCCACCTGATAAAACTAAAAAGATTGGTTACCAAGAATATGGGGTATCAACCTCAAATTTGAGACCAGCGACCTGAAATAGCTTCCAATTACGTCCCATCGACCTGATAAGCTTCCAAAAAAGCCTCCTGGCGACCTAACCGATCCTGCAAAACAACACCTTCAGTCAAAGCCGGGGACGGCCCCGACGAAGGTCCTCCGATGCTTAAGTCATATAATGTGAGAGATATTTTCGAGAGCTCAAACTCCGATAAAACAAACAACTTAAAAATAAAGAGAGGTATGCACCCCTTTTATAGAGACAAGAGAAGTGCTCCCCAAGCCAGGGTTTCCTTCTCTCACCACAATTCCATAAATACCATGACCGACTTAGAATTAGGATTTCTCCTGTATGCTAAGTTCCCATAAATAATACTCCATCTGGTTCTATTTATTTATCGTTTTAGTGTTCAGAATTTGTTTTAATTAATTGACGTTTTAGTTAAAAAAAATTTGTTTTTCTTCCGCAGATACCCCTATCCCATAAAACTCTCTCTGTCTCATCATTATGAATAAGCTTTATCTCATCAATCGCTTCCACTTCCCCATGTTACATCTGCCGCCATTTTTCTTGGAGAAGACAAGATTTTCCCTCTTTTTTCTTTGCCTAAAACATATGGAGGTGCATGTATTTATATGGTATTAAGAAAAAAAAATACTTCAACAAAATTACAACACCATGAACATGAATGCAGAGTAAGAAAAATCAGAAAAATCAGGAACCCTCAACCCGTACGTAAATTTGAAGAAAATCATGTGGATGTGATGGCAGAGCAAAAACAATCAAATGAATCGAATATCATTAAGCCATATCTTGATCATCGAATTGATTTGAACAAACTCTACTATGAGGAGAGCTTGGTGACCACAAAGAGATTCAACAAGAAGTTTTAACAATGTTGAAGATTTGCCTTCCAGATTATTTTTAAAATCAATTGATGGTAGAAAGAATTTGATATCCTATTTCTCCGTAGTGATACTATGAAATTTGGTCCGCTTCTTTGTTGGTATTAATTGAGTTTTTTTTTAATTGTTTGTACGTCTTTTTAATTTGAGATGTACTGTACTTCATGTTGGTATGTATTGCACTTCTTATGAATTGAAATATTTTCTGCATTTTATTTTTTTCTATCTTATGTGCAATATATTTTCTGCATTTTATTTTTTCTTATCTTTTTTGTATTTTTTTTTCTTTTCTTTTTTCACCTTCTTTGTGATAATGGGATAGTACTCTATTTTTGTCTATCTCTGTGAAATATTGTTCATTTTTTTGTCCCTATTCTTTTTCTTTTCCAAGTGACAATTTTATTTGCTGACTTAGAAAGGCAATAAAAAATAAACACTGAAGGAAAAAAAAAAAAGATAATTTATAATGAGTTGTACTTATAGCTAATTGACATATTTAGATGAAAAGAGTAAATTAAATGATATTACTAAAAAGGTTAAAGACATCAAATATGACAATATAAATTAAAATCATGCTAACATATTCATTGCATTCTGTACTATGGCTAAATCACAAGAAATTTGCTTAAGAAAATTGTCTTCCTTTTCCAATGCAGCCTTATTCATATGTGGGATTTTATATTTGTTGGAGCCTTCAATTTTCATGATTTTCCGCATGCATGATTGTAGAGTTAGAAAATTATGGTTCATTTTTTTTTGTAAAATAAGCATCAAAAGACTTATGAACCGCATGTAAAAGCTCCTCCTCGCTTCTTGGACACTCTTTGTATTGTAATGCTTGAATGGCCCTAAAAAATCCAAGATCCAAGATATTTAAATCTGGTGAGTTTGATGGTTGACACATTAATCTAATGTCAAAACCATTTTGACAAGCAGTCATTTGAAACTCCTCATCATTTGGATTGACATGAGTTCTGGCATTATCTTGCTGGATGAAAATGGTTTTTCCTAAATCTTCTCTTGGCCACATCTCTTTAATTTTGAAGTATAACTCTTTCAATCAAACAAGCTTTTATTGTCTCTCTCTTGACCGATGTAATCGGTTTATCTCCACAGTCCCTGCATCTCTATTTTTACTTTTTCTTTGTGCCGGTTGCTCGGTGACAAAAGGGAAGATTCCATTTTTTCCAGAAAAAGTTTCATTTCCTTCATCATCAAACCTTGGACGAGCCACATCAACTAAAAATATTACTTTTGAAATAAAGTTCTTACTTTGACAAGTGCGTAAAGGTTCATCTTCAATGGGAAGTAAATAATAGTTCTCGCACTTTTTGGTCATGTAGAACCACTTTTCGTCGATATGCACCATGTTGTACATACTAACAAATTTTGGTTCAGTGGACAAGCTGTTTCGGTCAAGCATAGATATGCAAAATTGTAGATGAGCTCGTTTATGTTCTTCTTTTAAATACGGTTTGATGGCATTTGAGTGTCGTCGAATGAGGCCCTTTCTCACAATTCTAAATAGTGTTGTATAACTAACATTTAAAGATTCGGCAAGTGACCTCAAAGTTGTACGTTTGTGTAACTCAATACCAGGAACTCGATTTAAGTCTACTTGAACTCTCTTTCGCCCACAATTTCCTGTTCTCATATGMGATACATCAACTGATTCTCTGTTTGGAGCATCTTTTGCTCTTTTCCAAATTCGTTGAACTGTTCTAATCGGCACTGAAAATAATACCGAAACCTCTTTCGTTGTATCTCGTCTTAATTTTCATTAATACATTTCTCCAATAAAGCATTAAAAATCTTCCATCTTTGTCCATTGGTCAAGTTTTTCCTCTTTTTTTTTATTAGACACATTTCATTCTCTGTATATTAAAGGTCCAAAAAATATAAAATCAGTAGTAGTACTTAATAAAATAATTAAATACATAATGATGTATAATTATAATGATGTGTGATAATGATAAAATAAAAATCAATGGAGGAACATTTATGCTGGATAATGATAAAAAGAAAATTAATAAGTTCAATTCTATAAAAAATATAAAATCAGTAGTAGTACTTAATAAAATAATTAGATACATAATGATGTATAATTATAATGATGTGTGATAATGATAAAATAAAAATCAATGGAGGAACATTTATGCTGGATAATGATAAAATAAAAAACTAATAAGTTCAATTCTATACGAAAGATACAGCTGTAATGAATTTAAAAAAACAAAAAAAAAACCTGAACAATTTTTTTATGACGGTTACACTTCACAAGTCTTTTTATGAAAATAATTTATGAAAAAAACTAATATAAACAATTCTTATTCACAAGTCTTGACGAAAGTTACGACTTCTTTATGAAAAGGATTATAAGAAAAATAAATCTAAACAATTCTTATCCACAATTTTATTATTCTTGTTTATCCAATGGATATGGCTTTTTCATGTTAAAAAGGAATGGAGGATACGGCTTATTTGTGCACATATTGTCGGAATGATTTTATACAATTGATCGTAGTATTAAAATAATCTGTATTTTTTAAAATAAGTTATTGGATATTTTTAAAATAGAGAGAAAATTAGCAAATGATAAATTACCCGAATTTGTAGTTGAGATAAAATCCTCTTCTTCTTGAAATTCATCAACATCTAACTCCAATGTTAGAGAATCCAACTCTTGATTTGGTTCCACATTGAGATCAAGTAGCAAAGTTTGTTCCGAAGTCAAATAAAAAAATCGATATCTAACTCTCGATATTTGTTGGAGCTATATTCAAGTCAAATAAAAATCTTAGGTTATTATTTTGATTTGCACTACTAGAAGCCATGAATATGTTGGTGCTTAAAATTATGTATGGTTAGTTTGTCTTTTTATAGTATCTCAACAATATATATATTTTTTTAATTTTTGCCTCCATTGAAGACTTTGAATATTGAATGAAATTTTAACTTTAGTTTCGTTGGCTCCAAATTTGAAAATTGGGAAAATTGAAAAAATTATGAGGTGCGGGGGCAGAATTAATATGGACAAATTAGTCTTTTTTATACCTTTCTTAATAAGTGTGCTTAAGTCCCAAACGACATTATAAATCGAATCGGAGGGAGTATCTAATATCGTGAGAAATCCATTTATGATAATTAATAGATAATGCTAATAAATGAATTATAGTAGTTAGATTAAATAATTGTTTTCGATCGTAGACTATGTGGTGGTCGCCTGAAAGCTATATAGTCGACATTAAATATCACACATCAATCGAGGCGACAGCAGACGGAGATGGTGATGGCGATGGACGATGCGGCCGCGACAATTTGGCTAGAACGGTGGTGATAGGTTGATGTGGCCGTTGCAGTGTAGGTCGTCGGCTGTGGCGATGGTTCCAAATAAGGAGAATCTAAGATGATTTAGACATGGACTAGATTAGTTAATGGGCCAAAAAAAACAAAAAAATGCATAGTCCATTTAATTGAAAGAAAAAAGATTAATGGGATGTGGTTGGTGGGTTTGGGGACTGAGGAATAGGAAATAGTATCAAATTGGTGCTTGGTAACTACCAACCACACTATGAAATGAGTTTGATACTATGAGATGAGTTTGATTGCCCAATTTTTAGTGTTGAGCCATAACCCCACAAACATGGGTTATCAAACCCATTAATCTTTCCAATCAAACTCATTCTCATTCTCGTTCCCAACAAATTCACCAAACATCCCCTAAATTTTTTTTTTTTTTTTTTGAGGTGAAACAAGTAAAATTGGACTTATGAAAATTTAATTATATATAAATTAATTAAAATTAGCTTAAAATCGAATCAAATAATTTTGTAATACTTGGGATGTTAAGTATCTTTAGCATAAAATGTATTAAAAAAAAAACATTTATCAGCGATGAATGTCATCACCATGTGTTAAACATTTGAGAATCATTCCACCCCCTACCCAATTCATCAATAAAATCATTAGTCGATTCTTACATTTTCTTATCTTTTCAATCTTTGGATATCAATAGTACTTCAATTTGAATTTTTAAAGTAAAAGAAATTTACGAAATTTACTTCAGCTATTAAAATTTTGCACGACTCTCTTATTTATTAGGAAACCAATTACAATTAGATCCATACTACAACTCCTAGTTGTATGATCCCCAATCCAAAGCAAACACTTTGATCTAATTAATAACTTACTAAGAGAATATGACGGGAAAATAAAATAAATTATACCATGATTATGTTAAGATGGCGTACGGTGTGTTAGTTGCGTTGATGAATATATGATAACAACAAATTCACACTGCAAAGAGTATATTTTACCATGATTTTACACAGATTATATTTTACCTTTTTTCTAATGTCATACTCTGCATTCTATATATTATTATTATTATTATTATTATTATTATTATTATTATTATTAGATTTGATGTAGCATTACTAAAAATGTATTGTATCATCGTATTTACAGTAATCTCTATTATTATTATTATGTCCTTGCAGCCAACACTCACTCTTTGAGAATATACACTATCTAGTTTACTCTGCAAGGATAATGCTGTAAAATAAGTAGGTTTATGGATTTAAAAATAAGGATCAGATTTACGATGTTGATAACTGATGTTGTTAATCAATGTTAACAACATCAGTTATCAACATCGACCAGAGTAACTTAAAATTATGTAGCGGAAATTAAAATACGAGAACACAATTAAACAAATTCAGTTCACAAGTAAATACTTGTGAACTTGGGTGTACAAACCCGAAAACTATATTACTTTCTTTTTAAGTTCAATACAAAATATAAAGTAATATATGAAAACTAAATATCAAGAAACTTGATACTAAATACTTGTTGCCGGAATGGCAAGATCTTTTTCGTCGATCACGCAACTTCAAAGGATCTTGTTTATCACGATCGTTGGCTCCAAGTAACTCTATCGTGTTTTTCTTCTTTTGTGCGTCTTCTTTGAGTCTTGCGTCGTGTGTTCTTCTCCTCAAAAGATCCGTGCGTAAAGATTATAAAAACTGTGTAACCAAGCTTTAGGATTTCTAATGTCTTAAATAGATAATTTTAAGATCCTAAACTTGGTAAATACCTAAAAACAAATTCTAGACACAATCTAGACATAATTAAAGTCTTGTGCATAAACTTGAAAACATAATATTGACCTATATCTAGTTTCCTAACTTATTTTGTGCCCAAGAAAGGCAAATAACAAAATAGGAATTATTGCCAAGAATAATTCCTCAACAAATGCTAAGTGATCATTAGAGTTGATACTTGAACTAGTGTGAAAGCCCGCGAAAATCGCGGGCAAATATAAGAAATTCAAAATAATTGTAAAATTTATTGAAAAATAAAAAAATCCAGAATTCGAATTATTAATATCATAAAAAAATTTTTTTGCAAAAGTGCGAGATTCTGTAATAAATACAATCAAATTGGAGAAACACATAAAATCCAAAAAAAGAAAAGAATAATATATTGAAAAAGGAAATGATTAATACTTTGAAATCAAAATCACCAATAAAACCCGTTAAAAACAAAAGAATTAATGTACGAAATCACCAATAAACCTTATGAAAAAAAAAAGAATTAATGTACAGTTGTGGGTACTTGCATTGTGCCCTCAACAACTCGCAATGTTCATTCGGCCAGTCCAATCGATATAACATTCACCAAAAGAATTAATGTATAGTTCTTAATTATCTTCTTTCATCATTTCATCATAAACGTAAGACAAATTCTTAAGTTGGTGGAAATAATATAACCATTATTTATGATATGCGATTTACACACAAGCATCCAGAGGATGAGGGATTAGGTGGTTTTCAGAATCTTCATGACCTAGTTCTAAATATTTGCTCTCACCCATAAGTATACAAACTACCAAAAAGGAGATACATTCTACCAAAATCATATTTCCTCTCTGCAATAAACATTCAAGGCAATAAAAAAAACAAACGGACCTCCCGATTAAAAAAGTAAAGACTAAAATATATATTTATCATTTGATGCATGCACGTTCTGAATCTGCCTTCCTGCCTCCAATAGATAGACAAAATTGAATCTGCCTTTCTACCTCCAATAGATAGACAAAATTCCTAAGAAACAAATGATATTCAAAGTGAATAACCAATTGCATGCTATCAAAACACAAAGCCCAAACATATACATCCATTATATAGAATAGAAGAATTCACACACACTCTTCATCTACAAATATTATCTTTGTGCATCAAACTAAAAACTCAAGCTTTTTACTTTTCAACTCTATTATCTTAAAACTGCCTCCTCTACCAACTTCTATTTTATTAAATATAAACTTTATTTTTCGTGAGCTAATTAACAAATCTAAACAAAATTTAATCAACTAAATTTAACCTTATAACATAATCTGAAGCGCCGACATATTTACAAAGTCAGAAGTAAATTGAAAAATATCTAAGTTATGCCAAACAAACTCATTCTATCCATATCAACATAAAAAACATCAGTGAACAATGACAACATCTTAAGTCGAAATATATTACATGCTCACCAATAACGATGAGATTCCATTTATGAGGTAAAAATGAACCAACACATTCCTATAAATCTTCGTTTAATATAACTAAATCATTGCACATCAGCCCCAAAATACATTATTTGATCCTGCAAAACCACCATGTTGTCTTAACAATGAAAAAGAATCATTGGAAAAGATCAAGAAATATCAAAATTCATCAAAGTGTATTAATAATGGTGAAATAGAAATAGAGTAATCTGTAAATAATTAAAAAATAATTCCCTAAAGAAAAAAATCAATTGTGATTCCCTGAAAGAAAAAAAAAATTATGTAGCAAAAATGTATGTTTAAATATATGCTGAATATTCATCTACAAATTAACAAAAACATAAATGCTATAATAGAATAACATTAAAAGTGAAAGATATTTACTTTTAAAAAAACTCATTTAAAGGAAATGAATAACCATTTAAAAGCACTGAATACACATAATTCACCATATTGTTATCATGGAAAGTTGGAAAGTCATTTATCTTTTTCCTTGCAACGGATAGGTCTTTCATGCATAAGGCGATCCCAATAATATGCCAAGGACTACTCTTTGTCTACTTTTTTATACCACCTAAAATATAAATAAAATAAGTCATTTAATTTCTAATCATGTAGACAGATGGATTCTCAAATTAAACTATTCACAAATTGTTGAGCAAATTAAAATTTATTTCTCTCAGACCTCTAGCTTCAAGTAATCCAAAAATAGAAGAACAAAAAACATAAAGTTGGAGAATTGTAGCTCTGTAGCTCCAACCACTTCTAGCAAAACTTTTTTTACACAACTAAACTCCAACAAATGTTGTTGGAACATAGAAGTATTGTTACCAAAAGGATTTATATGATGCATTTGCAATAAGACAATATATGCTCCTTAAAGTTAAATTATATCCCAGTGGAGCAGAAATTACATCCAGCATACAAAATCAAGAATGGAGATATTTTATTGATCTAATACATACATCATTAATGTCAAAATATGAGCAAAACAAAGTTGGTGGGCACAATAGTTTGATTAACCAGCCTGGCCTTGGCGGAAGAAAGCTTTTGGATCATCCTTTCATAACGAATTACAAAGTCTGCATCGAGTAATGCACCTTTGACATTTCCTAACTTCAACTTGCACACCTGATTAAGGAATCCAAATATTATCTCCCACCAATCTTGAATTGATTACACACACACTCATACATGCACGCGTGCACCATGCACACAAAGAGTCTTGATTGACTTACTGAACTATTTGCAAGGATTTTAGTCTTTGTTTTCATCAAAGATGTATTCCGAGCTGTACAAACATAATGATGCTGTCAGATTGATCCACTATTTAATCCATATTGCGTATAGAGTAATAAAAAAATCACAATATTCGCATTCTGTAGAAGAAAGGAGGTATACCTGATTCTATATCTTTCAATTCCCAACATAAATCCAGTTACGATACTTCTGGATGACCATCTTGTAGTCTTATTTCTGTATAATAAAAGAAATATATAAATGTTAAGAATCACAGCCATTTCAATTATCGTCCAGTTACGATACTTCCGGACGACCATGCTTATGTACCTAATATATAAATGTTAAGAAATAAATATCTCACCAGTGCCCGAATTTTCTGTTCACAGCCATTTCCAACAGCAGCAGTTGTTAGAATATCACCAAACTGAATATCAGTCAGCAAACTAAGTTTCTCAATCTCCAACGTAACGCGTACTTGGAATCTATTATTATAGAGCACCCTACAAATGAACCGTGCGTATACATCAGCTGACCCAAATAATAATAATAATAATAATAATAATGTATTTAGCAACATAAGCATAAGCATATAATAAAATCGGAATTCCTTACTTACAACCGTCTTAGARATTTTAACGCTCTTAAATCCGTAGGAATTAATCCACTCAAGTTGTTMTCTCTCAAGTCCAACACTTCGAGTTTCGTTAGCCTTCCGAACTGTGGAGGTATTGTACCAGAAAGATGATTCTTGGACAAGTCACTTGCGACAGAAAAAAAAACATTAATTAGAAGATTATAACGAATTAATCTAAAAGGGCATGTAACTGACATAACTGAATTTTCTACAATTCCATCGCACAACAAAGAAACTTACAGTTTACCAAGCAATGAAAAATTTAATTTATCTTTAAAAATTATGAAAACTTAATTTAAAATGGCATGTAACTGACATAACTAAATTTAAYAACTGTGGAAAGGGATAAGTGTACATGATATCCATTATATATAAGAATGACATAACTAAATTTAATAACTGTGGAAAGGGATAAGTGTACATGATATCCATTATATATAAGAAGATCTGCTCAAACCTCAATTTTTAAAAAAATAAACAATCAAATTTAATGGTCTTCAACATTATGACCACATCTGCAAATGCAAACCAACCCAAAATCTCTGCATATGATTTTGACCTTTAAAGAAAAAAAACACAAATGTAAATGAGCCATAATATACGACCGAAATGCAATTATAACTAACAATTATCTCACACTACTGATTATAAAAACTACCCTCGAACTTTCTCATGTTTAGCAAAAGAGCTTCAGTTATCTTTAAAATATTACAAATACACCCTCAAGGGTTTATCGTGTTTGTAATTTTGAATGATAGTTGGAACTTATTGTAATTAGGCCCAACCTCAGGGGTATTTTTGTAATTAACCCTTCATATAATTTACCTGCTCACGGACCCAAACCCCAAACCCAAACCCCAAACCCCAGGAATGGTAAATGATTCCAACAGACAATATAACAGGAAAACAAATTTGTTCTTTGTTTTCTAGGATTTTTCCAAACCAACTACTTCTTGCTTGCGATGAGTGTTTAGATGTGAAAAGAAAATCGGATCTAAACCAACACAATAATTTTTGGATTAATCATGATTAATGTTGACAACCATACATAATGTCAACCTTGAATAAAATGTTTTCTCAAGTCCTTATTATATTAAAAAAAAACTTACTTTTGCTTTTCGTGCTTTTGAACTCCCGTGAAGTACTTGGATGCACCCAAATCCTCGTTTCTCTTGAGATATTTCTCGATCATCAACAGACTCGGTATGTGGTAGGCCTCTGTGTTTATGAGGTAAGTCATTTTCCGGCGAATGTAAAGATTATTTCTTGGATCACGTTTCCTCGTGGCTCTCAATCCCATTTCCTTTCTCTCGAACCTGACTCGAAGTGTGATGTGTTTCTTTGAATCGAAATAATCCAAAACAAAAAATAAAATGAATAAAGATCATAAGAACAACAAAAAATCCCATCAATAATCTGGTTAATTACAAATTCATATCGCCATAATAAAGGAATAAAGCATCTGTAGTATTTAAAATATATATACACATTGAAATTTGAATGATCACAAACATGCGCTGGAAACAACGATTAATGAGCAGAAGAGAAAATCTTGCAAATCAATAGACGAAAAATCAGGAAGAATTCAATCAAATTTGGAAGTTACTCGTTCTCGAAACATTTTCAGATCTATTTTTTCCCAATCTGTATTTAATGAAATCATTAATGAAGAAGGTAGGTCTGAACATATGATTTTTGCATCTGAATAAAATTTGTGAATAAATAAATCGGAGAAAAAATCGAGATCTCAAACTTCAATTAAAGCATACCAGATAAATCTAAAAATAAAAACACCATTGATAGCATGTAAATCAAAAAACATGGATCTAAAACAAAATTTAAAAATCCATTCGGAAACTTACCAAGTAAGAGTTATCGGGCTGAGCTCGGCAAGTCCAATCACATCCCACGCGCCGCTGGGAAAACTGCCGCTGCTGCAACTAAAAGCACCATCAAGAAACAACGCTCCCCCATGATTAGTTCGGAAGCTTCGAGAAAGTTTAAACAATTTCAAAGAACAGATCAGGAATAAAAAAAAAGATGAGGAATTGTACAATATGCAGAACTGGTCGGGAATTAAAAAGAATCCAGATCGGTTTTCCAAAACTCTACAACACAAATCTTGAAGATTGATTTTCCAAATCGAAAAAATAACAAATCTGAAAATTCTTAGAATAATTTCGAAGAAAAGACAAATACATAAAAATCTAGATAAATTACGGACAAAATCCTTAATGTATCAGATCTAATTTTCCCGATCTGGAATTATCAATTAATTAAACTAAAAAAGAATTTTCAGAAATCTGTTTTTCTCCATTGTTTAGATCGGGAAAACTACAAAAATAATAACATATACCGAGAATTTTTTTTCGCCATTGTACAGATCAGAAATCTGATGGAATTTTTTTGTGAATAAAATTTCTGGAGAAAGAAAAGAATAAGAAAAAAGCTTACGGGGAAATTACTGGAGAAAAAAGAAGAAGAAAAAAACTGACGGCAAAATTTCTGGAGAAAGAAAAGAAGAAGGAAAAAGAAGAAGAAAAAAGCTTATCGTGAGAAAGGACTGCCCAAAGACCGTAAAAAAAGGTGGGCTTAAACATTAACAAAAAATAAAAAAAATAAAAAGTTGTTATTTATACCTCAGGCAAAATTTTGGCCTTCTCCCAAAATAGACCCCCTATTAACCACACGACGACACGTCATTTTTGGGAGATTTTGATTGGTACAACTCAGCCTACAAGGAAAGGTCTTGGTTTGGTTCGGTGTGTGATCACCTTTGGTGAAGCAACCCTTCAGATGCTCTCTCCGCCCATGCCGAATACCCCCGACCGGTTTTCTCTTTTCCTTTAGCAAAAGCGGACAATGAAAGAATAACCAGCCTAAACTAAAACCTTTTTCGAGACAAAGGAGGGCTTACCTATCTTCTTCCCGGTTTTGACCCTTTTTATCCTGTGTTCCATGCACCTTGATAGCGAGCTATTTCATACGAGTTTCATACTTCGCCGGCGGCCCGATAGCGTCTTGACCCCCATCCAATTTTTGGGCCAATTCCAAGCATCCAACCCATCCGAATCTTCGCTTATAGGCCCCTTGAAAGCACTCCAGTGGCCTGAGAGTTCAAGCCTTCTTTTCAATTCTATACAGCGAATTCACTTGTTAACGTAAGCGCTAGGTCATCAACGACAATTGTGGTATAGTCGCGGTTGTCGCCTCGCTCCCTTTTCCACCGGGCATCGAGATCAAATCCAGAGCTCAAACCTAGATTGTGCGAGATCTTTAAACGAGGAAATTCAACGATAGAACAAGAGCGAGCCAAAGAGAAAAAAGATCTCTAGCCCGCTGAAAAGCTTTGAACATTCGCTTTTTTCGGGTTCCTAGCCCAAAAGGTTCTATGTTGGAAAGCTTCTCAAATTTCCTTTTTCTTGTCATGGGATTTTATGTTAGAAGGAGAAATTCAAATGTAAAAAGTCCAGGACGTCAAACTTAAGTTCGGGAGAAGCATGTCAAACCGATTCCTAGACCGCCTATGGCCTGGTCCACACGGGAGGCTACCCAAGAAAGGATAGCTTTAGACCGGATCCGAGCTTCCCAAGCTCTATGCTGTTGGGGAATTCTGCAAGGGTCTTACCGCCTTCTTGATTGACTCTATTTGAGTCTTTGGAGCGACCTATGCCCTGAGTGAGGTATAAAGGTTGAAACCCGCCCAAAAAAACCTGGAGCTGACATAACAATTGAAATCACCTGCAGGTGTAGCGAAAGCCTTTATTTTTAAATCCGCCTTTTCTGATTGAAAGTAGCAAGCCACTCTAAACTCGTGACCACTCTCAGAGGTGTTGGTCTTTACCCTAAAGGGTGTCAAGGGTGTAATGAGTATTTTTCCACTGATTAGGCGGGGACAGGATTCGAACCTGCAATCTTCAGGTCATGAGCCTGATGAGTTCACCATTTCCTCTACCCCGCTTCTTCCCCTTCTCTTTCTTTCACTATTCCCACTTTTTTCGTAGACCTCATACTCGGCAGGTGACACGTTGAGATCGAATGAAGGTTGCTTCGACGAGCTCGAGCTTGACCCCCCACTTCGATCGTCTCACGCCGACAAATCATCATTAATAGTTAACAGCATTAACAAAAGGGAGGATATTGTGCAAAGTGAGCATGGGAGTGTGATTCTGGAAATATTTATTTAGCTATCAGTGATGCCATATCTAGAAATACTCACTACTATCAGCCATATTTGCTGATTGGTTATTTCTCTGCTCGCTCCTCCCTTAGTTCCTTGTACCAATCAGGAACTCTATGTCCACCTCATGACCATTGTAACCACAATGCTCACAAACCAATCGGCTGTCCTCTTCCAATTGAACTCTGATCTCACCTCCTCTATTTTATCCACCATTAAACCTATTATTTCCTTTTTTACACCTTTCGAGTATGCCTTGTGAACTATAGGTAATTGCTCTAGTTTTTTCACCGGCTCAAAMGTATCTTTCACCTTAAGAAAAAATTGCAATCTCCTTTTGCAATTGATATCGAAGCAAACTGTTGCTTTCGCCATATCTCTCAGACAATTCCTCCCAAAGTTGCTTCGAGCTTTTSACATAAACCAGAAGGTTCAYAAAACCTAACTTCTCTCATCCCCCATCTCAGGGTGATCCTATTCCATTATCGAATAAAACAAATGAATATCATATTCAAAAGATTGAGATCTCGTGCATAGTTCGTCACAATTGYCATGGATGATTCACCATCCTTCTATCATGTATCTTCTCTCGACAATGTAAGTCTTGTGCATATATATAAATTCCTTGTTTATATGCTTGCTTTAGGAAGATTATGAATGCTTGCTAGATTTTGCAAATGTATTGTATTTGCACCCTAACACCACCAATATTTTTCAAGGGTGTTAAAACTTTGTCAATTCCCTAGATCTATAACAGAACTAATTGGCTTGCTAATTTTAAAAAGAAATTTGATAGGAAAGTCTTGATGAGTCAGGATGGTACATTGTACCTCATGGATGAATCACGCAATTTTTGGAAAGTGTCACTAGGCCCGCCAAGCTATTCATCACATAAAGGTGAAAGCGCCGAGACGGTTTTCATATTTATCTTATAACTTATCCTAAGTATATTTATTTTACAAATTATTTGGAGGTGATGGAGTAAGCTAAAAACTCAAATATTTCAAAATACACAATTCACCAACTACGTGCACTACACACATTTCACACTATACGCAATAATTTCTTTATTTGAGCGAAATGCGTGCAGTGTGTACAATGTATATAGTGAGTGAAATGTGTTTTTTAAATTTTACACCACTTTTTCACTAAATTTATACTTATATTATTTATTAAATATCTATTCTTCCATAAATTTTGAAATCCTTTGATTTTTAAAATGACCCTAAACCAATTGTTCCTCATTGCAGAAGTTGTCCTTGAGTATCGAAGAGCTTCTTGAGCGCTCTTCGTTTATATTCCCCGACAGAGTGGTGTTTGTATCGAGGGTTTTTTTAATTTTCGCTATTGGTTCTGAGAGTGGTCGGGTGTTGAATCGGACCACATTCACTCCTTCGAGGAGAGCATCCTCCTCCGACGATGGCCTTCACCTATAGAAGGAGAGCATCCTCCTCCGACGATAGGCACAAAAGTTGATATATGGCAACCTGCGAGTCCCGCCTCGGCAGAGACAATTTTTTATATTTGCAAAACCGAGTAATTGTTGAGTTGCAAAGCAATGGTTTGGATGAGCCCGCCCTTATGATATGTTAAGTTATACAAGGTCAAAATTCTCTCAAGGTGTGATGGATTTGGTGAAATTGTAGGCGAGATTAGTTGCGTTGAAAAGCAGGAGGTACCCACACTACATGCGGCTGATATTGCCATTACTCACTAGAAGATTAATCCATTGTCCACGTATAAGGTGAGCGTGTTAGTGGTCATAGTTCATCCTTTTGTTGTTCTATATGTATTTGCGATGATGCTAGAGGATGTACCAACAGAGGAGGCTAGAGGATGTACAAACAGAGGAGGCTAGACCAATAAATCGTGAATGATAAAGTAATTCTAGAGCATGGAAGCAATTTTTTTATGCAAATCCGTATATGGTGGTATCAATGTGGCCGTTAAAAGAGTTTCAAACCATTTCCATTCATTTGATAAAAAGTTAAATATTCTCAAACTTGCGGACATACACTCGAATATCGTCAAACTTCATTTCAAGACCAAAGATGACGATTTTATATATCTCTATTTGGAGCGTTGCATTTGTAGTTTGTATTATCTGATCAATACTACCTACGGTAAAGATGTTAGTAAGACGAAAACAGTGTGCGCTCTGCGGTAAAGATTTGCGGTAAAGATGTTAGTAAGACGGAAGCAGTGTGCGCTCTAGAGCGCACACTGCTTCCGTCTTACTAACATCTTTACCGCAAATCTTTACCGCAGATAGTTTTGATCAGATCATACAAACTACAATTACAGCGCTCCAAATAGAAATATATAAAATCTTCATCTTCGTTTTTGAAATAAAGCTTGACGATATTCGAGTGTGTCCGAAAGTTTGAGAATATCGAATTCTTTATCAAATGAAAGTAAATACTTTGAAATTCTCTTGACGGCCACATTAATACAACCATATACGAATTCGTATACAATTTTTCCATTGCTTCCTTTCACTTCCATACCCGCTGTGAAGAATTGGGGCGTTACAAGATAATGGTCGTTTTTGATGACTTTTTTCTGGGTTTCTTTTACCGAGAAATTGTCGGCTAAAACCTTTCAGCTTCTTGAGACGGTGCGGAAAATAATTCAAAATTATGGGGGACTAGCTAATACACGGTGTATGTGACATGAACAACAACAACAACAACAACAACAACAACAACAACAAAACAACAACAATAATAATAATAATAATAATAATAATAATAATAATATAGGATGCAGAGTAAAATATACTCTTTACGCTTCATTCTGCTTCATTCTATTTGTCACTGATTATTTTATGGAGATTAAGAGAATGATAGAATATAGGTTAATGACCATTTTCTGCATTTTTTGGTGTAATCAAATAGAATGGTGAGAAATGTGTGTGTTGGTTATGATGATTATGTCTTATGGAATGATATATATAAAATTTAAATTATAATAAATGACAATCTTATTATTATTACAACTTTATTTATTTTTGAACTAAAAGATATTTAGCCCAATTGATAATCTGATTGTTTTGCATACACATTTTCTAAAATCATATTAGCACAAAAATTTTATC